>PVJO010000034.1:0-272472 GCA_004026905.1 Hystrix cristata
TTTTTTTTAAAAGATTTATATTTTAACAGAGAGAACCCAGAGACATGTCTTTTTATTTGAAATTGGAGGAACTCAGTTCAGAAGATCACATAGCAATAAAAGAACAATGAAAGACAGTGTTATCAAATGTCATGATGTGATCTCAGGCAAGTGTTGAATGTTAGGAGGTTAATGAGCACGCTGCCTGCGTACTGACTGCGGCTTAAATTTCTAAACTTCATGGAATCATTTCCCCACCAGCTCTGGCACCTTTAGTCTTTACATAGTGAAATAAGCAGGCACTGATGAATGTCCACCTATATTTTAGATCAGTGGGAAATCTTGATGTCTGTTTTGTTTTGTTTTGTTTAAATAGAGTAGTTATCCCCAAGACTAGGCACACATTACAACTACTTGGGTACCTTTAAAAAAATGCTGTTCTATGAGCTCCTCCCAGGACATTCTGATACAGAACACAGGCTAGTGCGAGTCGCCAGTGTAGAATGAGAAGGGTTTGGGAGTTAGACAGAGCCGGGCTCGGGGGCCAGATCTGCCCTTTACTAGTGCATGACTTTACGTAAGGTACTCAACTCTGTCAGCTTCAGTTTCTTTCCCAAACTACCTTTAAAACAACAATATAATAATCCTTACCAGACTGCCACAGAAATATGTATGCCAAGAACTGAAAACAGTTCCTTGATGTCAGGAACATCAAGTGCTAAATAAATATGTGTAAATGAATGAACAGAAAACCTCAGAGCCGCTTTCCACCTTTGTCTTTATCAGCTAAATCAGACACTTCTTAAGTGCCACTTTGAATGGAGATGGAGAAAGAGATGGAGATGGAGAAGGAGATGGAGATGAGATGAGATGGAGGTGGAGGTGGAGATGGACATGGAAGTGGAGGTGGAGGTGGACATGGACATGGAGGTGGAGGTGGACATGGACATGGAAGTGGAGATGAGGTGGAGGTGGAGGTGGACATGAGACAGTGATGAGCTGGAGCTGGAGATGCAGTGGAGATGGTGGATAATATTCCCCCTGGGTGGACTGTCCTGAGCCAAGGTCTATCCAGCCAGTCACAGTTACTGGAGACCAATAGCATGATGCCTCCCAAAGTACCTCCTTCTCTATCTCACCCCCGCCCTTCTCTGCAAGTTGGGATTGCACCCTCGGATGAAGTAAAGGCAAACGAGCTTCAGCTCAGGCTCTGGCTTTCTGATGAACTCGGGCCAAACACTTATTACCTTCTTGTAGAGTCCATGCCTCCGTTGCACGGGCCTGGACACTGATGTGCTTCTCATCTGTTTTCCTCGGTGCCTGTTTTGTTAATGCTGCTTGAAGTTAGAATTAATTGTGGAACGCAGAGGCTGACAGTCAACTTACAAATGGTCTCACCCTGTTCATTCTCCTTTGCACGCTTCTCATCTGCCATCAGCCCTTAAGATTGGCTGTTTGGGAACTCTGCTTGGTGTTTTCCTCAGCTAAGTCCGCACATCCACCCACAGCAGTCCCACCTGTCCCTGCATCTACCCAGATGGAGGAGACTTTCAAACCAACATCACAAGCTCCGGCTTTTGACTCCAGCTTGGGTTTTGGCGTCTCTATCTTGTAAGAACCAAAATGTCCAAAATCTTTTTTGCCTCCCCACTGTTGAACTGCCTTCTTGTTGGTTTGTCTGCAGTCCTTGCGTTCAGAAGGATTTTTTTTTTTCCTCTAGGCTCTGTAGCCTTTGAGCCATGCAAGCTGTAGGCAGGTGAGTGTTCTGTACCTGAGCAGTGACAATGCGAGCTCCCACGTAGGGTCCTTGGTGGTCCTCCTTCGCCACAGGATGAACTCCACCTTCGTGTGTGTCCAGACTCCCACCTAGACTTGTGTGGCCCCCACACATGCACAGGTTACTGTCCAAAATCACCTCTGCTTTTGTTTAAGCCTATGAGGCATCTCCAACTGCTTCATATCCCAAACTCAACCTATCCCAAACAGAACTTTCCTTTCTCTTCCTGAAACACTTTCTACTCGGATTCTTCCTTAATCTGGAGTCACTGGTACTTCTTCAGGCCAAAACACAGGGTCATGTTTTTCTCTTCCTCTCTTTGTCAGTCTCTACATCTCAGCTGACTCCATACAAAACAAAATTTCAGGTAATTCTTTCATTTCTTAACATCTCCACAATGACATCCTGATAACAGTGCCATCACTTCCAACCTGGACAATTACAATGACACTGTCCTAATTAGTTCTATTCTTGCCCCTCCACAGCCTCAGCCTTCCAATACACATCTACACTTTGTGAATGATCCATTAGTCATATCATGTAATTCACCTGCTGAAACTCTCTATTGGCTGTCTTTACACTTGTGGATAACACTGATACTCCTTATATGTTTACAAGCCCCCATAAGATGCAGCCCCTGACCTTCCCACCTCATCTTCACCTAATCTTCCTCTAGCTCAGCATGTTGCTGCTGTATCCAATTCTGTGTCTCTACACAGGCTCGTCTCCCTCTGCTCCTAGATTGTTGTTCAAACTTTACCTTCACAAAGAGGCCCATGATGACCCAATCTAAAACACCTGTCACCTTCACCCCCAGCGTCTACTTGGGTGAACTAGATACTGCTTGACTTTTCCTGTAGCACTTGTCATTAGTGGGAATCATATTTTATTATACCATGTTATTATTTCATGATAATGATGCTTTCTTACTTCCTCTATTCTCCCATTCCCACTGGACTGTAGACTTTGAGTGTACAGAAACTACCTGCAGGGTTTAATTTTATATTCTAGTGTCTATAATAGTATTAGTTAAAATAACTAATAATATAACAACTAACAGTTATAATAATAAATGCTCACTAAATTTTTATTGGGTGGATAGATGGGTAAATGGACTGATTCTTCAGGACTTTGAAAAATGCTAATTCCTTTGCCCTGTACCAGCAATATCTACTCATCATCCCTGTTTGCCTGAAGAATTTACATTCACTGTTCAAAGCCCGCTCAAAAGTTCGCAGAACTGCTCCAACCTCTCCCCCAGGCCAAGCTGGGCTTTCTGTCTTCTGTGCCGCCCCTCTGCAGGACAACAGCCAGCCTGCAGGACAGCGGTGTCCTTCCTACTGAGCCGGGATCATAAAGTCTGTTGTCCTGCGATGGTGGAAACTGAGGGCCAGCAACATCTGCGGACTTGCCCAAAATTATAAAACTGAAACTGAAAGCCAGACCCCAGTCTAGTGCTCTTTGAGTTTGCACATGCGCTTCCCCAAGAGAGTGGTAGAAATGATCCTCTGTCCAAACCTGCCTGAGTCCCTCGCTGGAGTTCTTGGTTTCTGCCCAAACCCTTCTGCTTTCTCAATGTGAAGGGAGTTAGAACCACCACTATTTTTCTCATAGGATCCCTTTGTGAACATACGCAGTGTTTGGTATCTTGTACTTTACAAATGTTTGAATAGGTACATGCATGTATTATTGCCCATTGTAATTTTTCTGTTTTTATGCTGCTGAAACTTCAGGTGTCCATTAGCCCTACTTCTGGCCTTCAAGTTCCCTCTTGCCCTCCTTCCCCTCTCAGCTCTCTCATTTAGACAGGAAAGGCTGTTCCCCTACTACTCATCGCCAGGAAGAGCTCCAGACAGGGAGTAGCCATTTTTCAGAATTTGATATGTTAATACAGATGATGTGCTTTAAGATTAGAAATGTCTTATATCCAAAGCTTCCAGATGGCCTGAAAAGTTGGAAACCATGCAATAATCTATTCTGGGCATTTAAAAAATGAACAAATAACAGGAAGGGGGCCTATATTAGGTAATAGAGATCATGAGAAAAATTTGTATTCAATAGAACCATTTAACAATGGATTATAATCTCCTTATCATCAGCCTTCAATTTTCAGGTCTTGGGCTTGATATACCATGAAAGCAACTCCCTCCTCATCAGAAACCGTGGAAAGGGCATTTGGCAAAGTCAAAGTTGCAAGCTTTGCTCTATTGTCTCGTGAGTAGAATTCTAGATGCCCGACAGGTTTCTGACCCTCTGTCTTCTTTGACCTTTGAACCTACGGCATTGGGCTTCTTAGCTTTTTCCTGGCTACTGAGCTTCTGTCTTATCTCATGCTGATACCCTTGCATTCTGACTGCTGACTTCTCTCTTGTTAAAACTGCACAGCTTTCTAAAGGCCCTGCTTCTGCAGATTTCAGGCTCCTGCTTCCTCTGGTCTAAGGCACACTGTTATCCATGGTTCACAATTATATCAACAACAATGGAAAAAGAACTGCATCAGACTTCCCGGGAGTAGTCAGAGAGTTCAGAAGTCAGAGACTTTGCTGACAAAGAATAAGCAGCTACTTTCTTTGGGGCAGGAGAGAAAAATGCCTTTTCTGTTATTTTTGTATATATTGTACTTTCTCTAGGAGCATCATCTTCACGTTGTTCTCAGCTGAGACTCAGAAGTTGTCTTCTTTTACCTACTTCCCAAGTTATACAGACTCTGCAAAAATGCTATCCATGAAACGCAGGGCAATGTTTCCATAAAATACAAGAGATTTTTCAACCTATTACTCCAAACTGCTACCAATTTGGAAGAACTTTTGAGACCTTCACATTGTGATTGTAAGAATCTCGAAGAGATTCATCAGATTGGAAAAGGATAAGATAACACAGTCTGAAAGCAGAATTAAGACTGTTTGCCCTGGGTAGCAAGAAACTTCCAGCAGGTAGAGCATTATTTCCTGAAGAAGGTGGATGGGCTTCCCATGTGCTGTGTAATGTAGGAAACTGCATCATTCTAGGCAGAGGAGAACATCATGGAGGAAACTGAACTGGTCCACCTTGAACCTTGAAAATGCCCAGTGTCATTGGTTAAAAAAGACAGACAAAAAGAGAGAAAGAAAGAAAGAAAGAAAGAAAGAAAGAAAGAGATATTGAATGAGCAAATCACCACCATGAGAAACGAAGTACAAATCTTTGCCAGGCTGGATTACATGAACCAATGGAAAAACACTGAAGTGATAATAAATTAACAAGAAAATAGGGATGACCATAGTGACCAGAGTCATGGTCTCCATCTTTTCTCCTAATAACAGTACCGACTGCTGTAATGTCTTGCTTGTACCTCTTGTAATTTTTGTGCCTGCCCTAAACTCTGTGACACACATCTGATTTTACTGGAAAGTCAACCTTTTTTAAAGAAAAAAACTGACCCGGTTGTTTCCTGAATGACAGAGATCCAGAGCAGCACCACAGATCGCTATCTATACAAGCAGGCTGGTTTATTAGAAGAGGAGAAGTCGGTCAGATGCAGGCGGTTTGGTTCCTGATTCTGCCTTGATGCTCACACCAGGACCAGGTGAGTTCATTCTGCAGCGCTTAGACACTGTGGCTAGAACTGGGATTCTCCAGATCACACTGGGGAGTGGGGGTGAAAGAAATAAAAGATGAGTGGAAAGGAGGTAAGGAAATCATAACTAAAAATTTACTTTCAAGAAGAACGGAACTTTCAGGACCCAGCCAAAGACACCCGAGGCCCTTCATATCAGCATTCCTATGTTTAAGGTTAGACTCCTCCCCCGCCATACCCATCACACCCCAAACTCCTCAGGAATACTGAAAGTCCATAAATTGGCTTAATTGGCAAAGTAAAGAGCAGGAGCCTGATGCTGAGATAAAGCAACAGGTTAAGAGCATCCACAGAATGTTTACGTTACCTAGTCAAGCAAGCAAACTGATCCCACACCTGTAGAATGGGCTACTGTTCTTCTGGGGCTGGGCACCTTCTCATGGGGTTTCCACCCCTTCAAGAGCAGCATGAATGTTCTCTGTTCCAGGAAATAATGTGTCTCGTTTCTCTGAGCACCTGCACTCTCTTGAGTGCATCCTAAAATCTCTGCCTAATGAAACCTTTCTATGCCTCTTACTTGTGCGTCCTAAAAATTCTTTTTCCGTGACGGGAGTCTGTGAACCTGCAAACTTATTCTACAAAAGGCAGGGTAGGTTCCTTATTTTAGCTTCAGGCACCTCCTGAGAGCCAGTCCTGTGACAGCACTGTAAAGCACATAGCCACTTGGTCTTAGCCAAGAGGTTGAGAAGCCGTAAAGACACTATCCTAAGGTGCAAAGTGTCGCACACAGCTGGACTGTGAAGTGTCCGTGGGACAGTTAGCTGCCTGTCCCAAACAGTCTAGTGCAAATGTATCTAGAAGGCTTCTTTGGGGAGCAGTGTCATGCAAATCCCAGTTTTTCCATTTCTTACAAATTTCTCAACCCTCAAAACTGAAACCGCAGCTGCCAGGCCCTGTGCTGGTGCGACTCCGAGGTCTTCGGGAGGGGCTCTGTGGTGCTGACACTAATGGCTTGTGGAGAGTCTCATACACTTTCTGTAATGCAAATGGTTGGGCCACTGTTTCTCCAGCACCTGTGCCCTGTCGCACCCGACAGCTGTTGCCACCTTTCCTATCCTTCCTTTCCCCGCCTTGTCCGCTTGAGTCTCGGGTACAACACATTGGTAAGACACAAAAGTGTGTCCATTGGAGATCATCCACCTGCCCCCAAATTCTCGAGCTTCAGTAAAAATGTCTAGAGAAACATTTTCTAATAGAGGGTCCTGGGCTTGCGTGCCGCAGCAGCTAATTCTCATTCAGATGAAACAATGAGAATGAGTCTGTTGGCAGCTTTGTTAGAAGTAGAATTGCTCAGGCGTGGCATTCAGCTTGGGTCCAAAATGAGCTGTCTCAAGCAGAGTGGCTCACTTTAGCGTGGTAAACAATGACCACCTGCGGCTCTGGAGAATGCACCAAGAGGAGGAGGAGTACTTTGTTATTTTAACTAGGAGGCAACCTCTGGAGGCTATCTGAGAGATACCAATTGCCAAACTTACTGCTTGTGATGGGAAGACCCAAGAACGGGATGTCTTTAAGAGTCCCTTTCATAAAATATGAAGTCAAATTGAACTTTAATCTTTAGAGCAAAGAAAATACATCCTTTTCCCCGGGGAATTAAGACGCACAAGCAAATCGTAAGTGACTTTTAAAGTATACAATAAGACTGCCAGCCCTATTCATGGGGAAAAAAATAATTGGCACTTTATGTCAGTATTTTCCATGAATTATTTGAAAAACAGATAAAATGTGTCATTTATGTGGAACCATGTCCCGCTGTTCTTCAAAGCTCCTTTCTACTGAATAAGTAATCACCTTTTACTGGTGGCTGGCACATGTGTATAACTCCAACTTGGGCAAAATATGTCAGAAAAGCCAGGGGTCGGTTTTATATGTAATACACCCAGACGGGTAAAAAGGAATTTGAAAAACAAAAGAAGGTGCTCAACTCTGTCACCCTACGGTTGTACACAAAGGTATCTGCTCTTCCCCTGGGGCCTGCATCCCAGGCACTAGGAGAGAATCAGTGCACATAAAGACACTGCCTCCGCCGGAGTCACAAACCGCGTTTCTTCTCTACCTTTGGAATGTTAGCTTCTTCGTTCCAATATAGTGAAACACTTCTCTGACATTTACCCTTAAATTAGATGAAAAATAGTCTCGAGACAAGCTAATTTGTTGGAAAATGGTGTGTGTTCCTGGTGTTTCTCATCTTTGTGGGAAAAGCTGAGATCCTAAGCAGAAAGATTACCATCCTCCGTGGAGAACAGGGAATTGCATAAAGCCTGCCAAAGCAATGTGCTGTGGATTGTGTATGGAAGAAAGGTTAACTATCTCAGAGACAAATATTTTGTTATTTCTTGGCAGGAATATCAGGAGTGGGCGTTTGAAGTTAATGCCCCAAGTCCTACTTCTAAATGTTTCCATGTCCTTCTTCTGGCAGCCACGTGACAAGAAAATCTTCAGCAAATTAAGCAAACGAGTAAAACGTGTACCACAATGAGATGTAGGCTTCATTTATTATTCCTTCTATGCTTGAAAAACACCACGAGGTGATGAATATGAGAAACTCTTGAAATTATTTCCTGGGATCTCTCTTTAGAAATCCTCATAATTTTAGCTTTAAAGCTATTCATCCATTGTGTTAGTTCATTTTCAGAGAACATATATTTTCAACACATCACTGTGTATTGGGGCTCAAACAGTATTTGTTGCTGGAACCTGATGGTTTTCTCTTCTTGTGGATCAATCCACTACATTACGAAGAGTCAAGAAAGATACGCTACTGCCAAGCAGGAGACTCCAAGATGTCCCCTCTCCGCACAGATCACTTAGCACAAATGGGAAGTTCTAATGATCTTGGGAGGCCACATCCTGCAAACTTCACCTATTCCTGCCGGCTCCCCAGGCCCCTGCACTTGGAATGCAATCCTGTACTAGACATGGAGTAGGAACACTTGCGTCAGTATGTTGTGCTACTCCTGTCTGCTCACCCTAGAGCTCCATTAGGCCAAGAGCTGGACTTCTGACTTGCGCAACTCCTACTGATTTCAAGGCCACTTTCCCGGTTTCTGATTCTTCCAAGATGGAGCCCTGCTGTCTTCTTGCCTGCATCACCTGGAGCCTAGACTCAAACTGAGCTGGAAGCCAAGGCCCTGGCACCTGCTTCCAAGGCTCCCCGCAGCTGACTGCCTGCGTTCTGTGCTGCTTGCCCCAGGTTTTCATTGCTGGGCCTGCCTGGACTCTTGGAGACTACCAATCCTTGTGGACTTCCGCAGGCGGTGAGGGAGTTAGAAGTTGGGTCTGCAGATGGCCAGTGGGTAACTAAATGCAGAACAACGCTTAGCATCTCTCCCTTCATTTTCTACCTGTCTACTTTAATACCTTAAACTTTATTTCAGATTCCTTCTGAGAGCTACATGGAGGCGCATTAATCACCTATGGAGTGTCTGCCCAAAACCTGGCTTATTAGCCCTAAATTTACCTAACCTATCTTGTCCCCCTTTTCAAGCCCGAGGACACCAAGGTAAGAACAAGTAACACAGTTTTAAGATTTGTAAGGAAGTCCAGAAGTGCCTAGTCTCAGTTATTGCCTGCAAGCTGAAGTTGTCTTGGATCCCAGCAGAGCCTCAGCAGACAGACCACCCTGGGGGGGGTCCCTCCCCTAAGCAGAAGCAATCATCACGTAGGACGCAGATTGCCCCCACAAAGTGATAAGGACTTCACCAGCCTCAGACCTTGTCCTGCCCTAGCAACCAAATACAAACTGGCCCCTTTCCTTTAGTAATGGCCCAGACTAATTTTCTCTCAGAACTGTGCCCCCTTCCACTCTTCTCCTCAAACTGGAGCCTCTTCCCTATTTTCTTTCCTCCTAAGTTATCAGCTTTTCTTGTGTTCTTGTACTTCTTGGCTGGGTTTTCAATTTCCTTTCTCAGTAGGTCAAAGGGTCCCGTGTAACAGTATCATTCCTCGCAGGCAAGAGCAGCACAGTAGCTTACTCACCCTGGAGTCACAGTTCTCAGTACTGAACTCAGAAGCCTGCCTGGCCAGTTGTATTTCCTGCAGCCCAGTCAGCCTCCAAGTTCCCGGCCCATCTCAGTCTATGTGCCTGTGCATGGCCAGCTCTTTCCCTGCAGGATCTGACACCCCACTCATAGTCAGCCATGTGTCCACTATGTGACCGCCAAGCCTCTCCCTTCTCCCTCCACCACTACCCCCACTCATCATGATTTATGGGCCCTACTCAGACTGGATGGATCAGACAGCATCTTTCCCCCCAGAATTTAGAAGTGGGTGTCTGTGTTTCTGTCCATATGCCTGCCTGTGTGCTTAAAAGAAGGTCCAATGATCACTCGCCCAATTCTAGTTTCCTCCTCACATTGCCGCCATCTGTGTCTGAGACAAGGATGTGAACATCATCATCATGATTTGGCTGAGGTTTATTCTCCGTCAGATCAAATTTTTTACTTTGCCATCTGAAAAGTCCTAACCCGTGCCATCCCTTGGAGATCTAACTGTCTAACAACTCCTCACCAGGAAACTGAGCTGGGAAGTAGGGACAGCTGAAAGGAGGTGCATGTCCACCCCTCTGCCTGCACCCCAAGCATCTCCATCCTCTGTGTTTTATGTATCAGGAGTCCATATGTTATTTTACTTAACATATATTCTGTTGACTTTTTGTTGCTAACAAGCAAAAACTCTTCCCTGTTGACCTGCAGGGCTCCTTCATATCAGATCCCTACTTGTTCTTGTGGCCGGGTAATTGGACGTTCCCAGCTTCCGGACGCATCTCTTCTGTGCTTGGAAAAGACTGTGGTCTAGATAACTCCTGAGGTCGTGTCACACATGGAGATGCTGTGATTGACTGCTCCTAAATCCAGATTTCTCATTATCAGCCCCATTTTCCTGCCTCAGACCTGCAGTAAACCTCTGGCATTTGAGGAGTCTGTACCTAAGGTGTTAAATCGAAATACGGTGACTTTTTCTAACTGCTCTGATTTCCTAAAGCAAATATTACATGACTACCATGACCATTCATCTCATAATTCTGTGGTTTGACAAGCACAGTGATAAAAGGCAACACATGATAAATTCTCTTATAATAACCTATAAAGTCTTGTTAGGATTATTTTTGTAATGATATTGTTTTACTGCACGGGACGTTAAAAGAGGAACAACCTACTGCCTGTTTTAGAAAGTAATTTTTTCATATAAACATTTCCTTTTGTATAAAGGTTTAATGGAAGCCGTTGCTAAAAAATTAATGGGCATGTAAGAAATAGCTTTGAATGTTCTGGGGAATGAGAAAGATGCCCTGCTTTTGTTGATCTGATATTATCCTTGCAAAAGTCCAGGACTAAATCGACATTCACTGAGCGCTGCCATAATCTAGTCATCTCATTTATGGCATTTGGAATTTACCCATTAGCTTTGGAATTTGGGAAAGTTCATTATAATTGGGGTTGCAGGGTTAGTTCATGCACTTCATTAACTCCTGTGCCAAAAATCTCTTCACATTAATGATATCTCCACCCAAGTTATTACATTTTTCTCTGAAAATTATTGGGCAATAAATGTTTGAACATAACTCACGTGATACAATAATGGAATCAATGTAAGTGGAGATGTAATGGTTTCTTTGATTAATGGATTCTTGGACAACATAGCTGACTGAGAACATAATACCTTTTAATTAGAAGCAAGAACAATTTTCTCTCTCAAATATTGGTACTGCTTACATGGTTTATACCTAACTGCAGGTGAGAATTTTTTTTTTTTGAGAATTATTTATAGTTTATGTGAAAGTGCTGATCTGTTAAGCTAAAATCCGGATTTTGATGCATTCCCCCATCTATGGCCCACTTTGCTTGTTTTTCTCATCTCATTTAAAGCTCCCCCATGCCACTCTACCCTTGCCCCCAAATCCCTGGCTCTTTGTACTACAGAGCAAGTACCATATCCTACTTTTGACATACACACCCTGCCCATTTTCCTTTCATTTTCACATTTTAGTCACTACTCTAACCATAGATTTTATCCTGATTTTTTCCTCATAGAATTTGGCTAATTATAAACTCTCCAATTTCCTTTTCTCTACTTAAAAATAGTTATTTGTAAGTACATTCAGATATTTATTGTTCTTATTATCCGAACCACTTCATTGAAGGAAAAATGGCATTTCGAATTCAGTTTAGTAGATGAAGAGTCAGAGGAACTCAGAAATAATCATCTTATCCAAGGGACACAAGGCTCAGTTGCAAAGAATTAATTAAAACTATCATGTCCTCTCTTTAGTCATTCGGCTGTGAATGTGTCTAATGACCTGGTGTCTGCCGTTGGCCACAGTCCTGGAAATGCGCTAAGGGAACAGGAACATTCTCACTTTGTCAGGCTACAGGACGAAATGCTTCGGGAGACAATGAGGCCAGGCTGGGTGGCAGGAGATTTAATGTGGCCGGCACTGGGAACTGTTAACATTTTCCTGCCTGAGATTTGTTGGTGGGCAGGAAGTGTCGGTGATACTCAAAGTCTGGGTACTCAGTATAATTGATTGAACTTGCAGTAGGGCTAGAAAAGGACAAAACTCTTGGTCATGAACTTAGTAGCCAAGGCGCACACATGGATGGCTGTGAATATTTTTGGCTCGTGTCATTCCTTCAGGTCAAGCCTGGATTTGGTATGATCAGCTTGCACACTCCACAGACCCTTCCCTCTAAAACAAGACAGAGGGACGGACACTAGCCTGTCCCCAAGGATCCCAGATTATCTGGTAACCTCCCACATGGATATTGCAAAGTCTAATGGCCTTTGCAAGTAATCCTGTCTCCGCTAGTCACCCTGGAGTTAAGATCGTGTACATCTAAACTAGGGGTAGCTGCCATTGCAGATTCCCTTGTTGCTGCAGCCTTTGTTAATCTCATTGGTGTTGCTCTTGCAGCATTTCAAGGAAGGTGCCCGCACTTCCGGGCACAAAGCTACTTGACATTGAAGCATTCCTGAGGCCAGTGGCCCTAGACTATCCCATCTTTTAGGTAAGTCAGGGAAATTCAGCATTCAAGGCAAAGTCAACTGAAAATATGAAAGTCATTTTTCATACCAGCTGAGGTCCCTTAATGGGGATGTGAAAAAATTAGGAAACCAGAGATGGGAAATAATAAATAATAATGTAAAGTAGAACCCATTGCTACGGGCTGTCTTTGAGATAACCAGAATATGAGAGCTCAGTTTCATTCTGCTCTTCATTTTTCTCTGAACCAGGTCACCCCTTCCTAATTATGACAGAAAACTACTCAAGCATGGAATTATCACAGCATTTAAAGACTGCTGTGTTTAGGGGCTGCCATTGTCCTATGAAATCTGCATGTAGAATTGATCTCTAAGCCAAGGATATTTGACCTCTACTGTACCAAGGGCTCCATTTGCAACTTCCCAGGAGCCCAGGGACTGTGCCCGATTTGCATGAATATTTCCATAAATCTACATATGCATGGTTTGCAGGTTTGGACCATGAGTTGATTATGGTCCGAAAGTTTAGAATTCTTGTTTGCTCCGAAAGTTTAGAATTGAAAGTAAGGGTGAAGGTTATAACTATCCAAAAGAAGAAATATTTGTTGTCCAGGAAAATTCTTTTAAGAGTTTCTTCCTGAATATGTCTCTTTCATATGAGACAATAGCTAAAACTCAAGTTCTTTTGGATGGTAACTGTGGCCAGTCCTCTGCCTTTTGTATCCCCAGGGACACCATGGAATGAGAACCTAGCAATGAAATGGTAAAAATTCCTCCGTAGATATTATTATAGACTGAGTTCTTATTCACCAAATAGGAACTTATAAGTAGATCACATTCTACACATTCAATGATAAGAGAAAAAGAGTTTCCAGGCCATCTGTGTTACGCAGAAATCAAGAACAGGCTCTTTTCTAACAGAGGTCAGCCCTGTGTCCTAATCTCACCAGTCTTCATTCATTCTGCCCCACACTGCTGCAGCCACCATGAGGAGAGCATCCCTCCACCATCGTGGAGAAGATGCAGAGCACAGAGTACAGTGAATAAAAATACAAATTTTGCAGGCCTACAAGCATAGGGTTGAATTCTGACCCTGCCGTTCTGCCTTGGATGAATCTTGCTTGGTAAATTGCTTAAATTCTCTATGTCTTGGTTTCCTGCTCTGTAATATGGCTTACTAGTATTTACTTCACACAATAGTTGGAAAGATTAAGTGAGACAATGTGTTTATTGTTGGTATGGGTATTATCACTATTACCTTTATTATTATTATTTTGTCTTTTAGGCAGTCCAGAACTTATGCAGGATTAGTTCTGTCCTAATTCTGAGAATGTTATATCCCACTAGTCACCATTATCTGTTGAAAAATTTTATCTCACCAATAATTACAACAATTTACTTGACCATATTCAGTAATCTTAACTTTGTTAAAGTTAGAGATCATTTTTAAAGGACTTAGACTAAATTTTCATAGGGCAATATGGTGGAGATTTATACACGATCCCACTTTTCCTACTTTAGCAACCCTCTTTCCTTTTCATTTCTCTATGATATAAAGTAGAATCCACTGTCACTGGTTGTCTTTAGGATCAGACAACCTTGATCCTTGATATTGTAATAGAAAGAGATGCTGAAGGCGCCTTCTTCATATTGTCCTTTAAGCTGGGTTTTTGGACTCATTATTGTGTGTTGAACCTAAACTTTCCCAAACAATTTTTTCCCACATGTCTTTCTTTTAACTAACCGGAAACTGTCAAATGAAGCTTAAATCCATTTCTTATTGGCTGATGTGACTCAATATGCAAGTGGAAGAACCAGTGATCTGCCATGATATTCCAGAATTCCTAAGGCTATACATTCAAATTAGACCTTCTCTGAACTCTGGGTTACATTGTATGATATAGACTTCAGGCAAAGTAGATAACTGAGATTTTCCAGAGATACATACTGAGAAATATGAAGATTCCAAACTTCATGTTCAGAAGTTTCCGTAGGTAGATATATCCAAGAAAGGCAGAGAATGACACACCGTCATTAAACTGTGGATGTTCTGCAGTGAATTGTTTCCTTTAGTCCTAAGTGATTTCCTCCTCCACATAATGATTCTAAACAGTGCCCAGTGAAAGCAAATGTGAATTCAACCCGTAGCAAGTGGTTGACCATATAGACGTATATTTAAACTGCAAATTTCTCCTTCTTTGCAGGGGTTTGTAAAAGATGAAAATCATTTGAGTTTCAATAAGGTGATATGTTAACCACTTGCTGTGGCTATATTCTCCAGATTTTTGCTTTGAAATAGGGCAGAACTTGAAAACAGAGAAAAAAGAAAAGGGTTCGCGTGACAATATATCCAACGGCCATGAGAAAAAAATGACTGGGAAGAAAAGAGTGCTGATGTAGGCCTCAGAGAAATAGAGGGCTAACTTTTTAAAGCCCTCATTTTGTGTAAACCGCTCTACTATTGATAATTTCTTTCCTCAGCATAAGTTTCAGAAATAACTAAATACAAATTCTAATGAAAAGTTTAAATTTACTCCTCTTGTTGTGTTCATGGTAGACAAATCAGTAAAACTTGCCCCAGACAAGAAGACGTTCAGTTGTGTGACACAGTTGAATCAGTCACCATCCTCCATGTAAACTATAGATGGCCACCAGATCACCTTTCAACATCTGTCTTTCAGAATTAAGCATTTCGATACATTTTAATTTTTTCCTTAGATTTATTTTCTACTTCTTAAGTTACTAGGCTCCTTACTGAATTAAATGATCAGTAGACCCTCAGATGGTTAGAAATAGTGTGTTAAAATATATCCCTTTTAAAGGGCTGAAAGATTTATTTGTGTGTGTATGTTCGTGTGTGTGTGCGTGTGTGTGTGATATTCTGCTTTAAAACTTTTTTTGGCAAATAAAGATTTGTTCCACTTTCCCTGCCAGGAAAATTCATTCCTCTGCTAAGCAGAACAATATTAAGAAAGGCAAGAACACGGAGGACTACAGGCACTTGTCAGACAATGAGACTTTGTAAGAAGCTCAAATGATGGGCCAAGAGCGAGACCTGGAGGATCCAGGTTGGACCTGGTCATTTTATAACCAAAAGCAATTTTTCTCACCTCTGTCCCATTTCCTCCTTCATGAAATTGAGATGAAAATTCCTCCTCTCATTTCACCAAGCTTACATCTCTATCTGGTGGAATGAAATGGTAGAAATTTGTAAGAATACAACACAGTTCAGATGGCTGCTATATTCCCCTACTTTTCTCAAATGGCTCTAAATTAAGTAATATTGTTCTTTTGACCACATAACGCCAAGAACATTTCCAGGAAATTCCAACATCTTAATATACTTAGTACATCCAACAACTTGCTACACTGCCAAACATGCAGAGAAATGCCGCAAAATTCCCTTCTCTAGATTTCCAGTGTCAAAAAAAAGATAAATCAATAGATAGTTCAATGAAATATTTTCTTTCTGTGTGTACTTTTCCCCTCAAGCCTCTGTGTCCTTATTGGGAATGTTGACGATTGCCAGGGTGTCACAATCCCACAATGCTCTGTCTCCTCCTAACACACAATGGTCTTTCTCTGCTTGAATGACAAGACACCCCACACTTCCCACCTCTGTCCCTCATACTTTATCAAGTATCTTTGTTTTCAATCATGATTTTCTTCATTTTGCTCATTTTAGGAGCTTCCATAAAAGCTTATGATCTAACTAGGCTTGTGAAAAGGGGAAAAAAGTACATTTCATACCTAAGTGTATGAAATATGATTGAAAAATGCTTTTGTCCATAGTATTTTCTGAGACTCAAGAATTGTGACTCTGGCACAGAATCTATGAGGGAATATACATGCCAATGGAATGCAGAGAAAGAGGTATCTCGTGACACTGCTTGTTGGCATCTTGCTATTTTCACCATCATTATTTGCTAGCTTGCCCTGCTAATAAAAAATCCTTCTAACCCACTCCCAGCTTCCTCTCTATCCCCATAAAACAAGCACAATGATCTTATAAGATATAAATCAGATTACATCACCTTCTTGTCCAAGTATCCAATGCTTTGCCATTATACTTGATAAAATGAATTCATGTTGCCTTATAAAAAACCTACTTCTTTGGGTTCCCTGCTACCATCTCTGGTTCCATGGCTGAGGTCCCCCCTTGTACATTGCCCTCTCATACAAACATAGCTTTACCCTGCTTTTCTTTTTCCTCATAGTATCATATGAAATCATACAAAATTATTTGTTTTCATGTCTTCCTTTGGTGGACACAAACTGTTTTGGCCCTCTTCATTACCACATGCCTCACTATTAAAATTATACATGGCATATAATCAGTGCATAATAAATATTCATCAGATAAATGAAATAATTCTTATGTACACTCAGTAGGCTTCTTGTAGTTTTGTATTAGCCTTCAGGAGGATAAGTAATTCCCCAAGTATCTACCTAATTTTTATTTATGATGGATCATTGGAAAATTAAATAATTTTGAGTCATCTGTTTCTAGGAGAGCTATTAATAATCACTTTATGAGGAGTTCCGGTGTCATTTTCTTCTTGCCTCCACTGAGACAGATGATCGTGAAGCTTCTGTGTGATTCCCATCCACTCGCTGAGCAACTCTTCCTTAACATTTGACAAAAGGGAAAACTGAGTTACAGATAATCACTGCTGAGGTTTTAGGGACATAGAAACAAGACAGGAAAGAGCGAAGGCCATAATAGCATATAAATACATCACCTTTGATCCTCCTTTGTCTGATCCTATGAGAAATACCAAATTGCTGGTGGAATTACTAATAATTGAAGCCAAGATTGCCACATAGCAGTGACTGGATGTCTTTGAGGAACAGTAAGAGAAAAGAGGTAGTTTTTCTTGACGCCATATTTATTTCTGGCAAAGTGGATTTGGTCACACTACTGTCTTTCATTGCAGCGTGCACACTGGGAGTCACTGGGGAAAAAAATCGAAGCTGAAACATCTTTAGAAATGACCTGAGGGCTGGGGATTTCTCTCAGTGGTTAGAGTGCTTGCCTTGCAAGTGCAAGGCCCTGAGTTCAATCCCCAGCACCAAAAAAAAAAAAAAAAAGAAATGACCTGAGTAGCTATAATTATTCTAAGTCTCCCCTCAAAGGGGGAAAATGCAGTTTCGTTTCCAGTACACTTACTAGAACAGTGTTCTAGGGACATTGTCTTATTGGCACTTGATTAGAATTTACCATACCAGGAATCACAAAATTTCAAGTCCAGCAGGAATAATCTGAATTGGTAGCAAAGTACACAAAAGATATTCCTAGATTCTCCATGGAATGTATATACCCAGGAGCAGGCTGCCAGGGAGCCAGCTTCTCGACGAAGTTCACTAACCCAAACTTAACTCAGCTTTGGACAAAGGATCAATATGAATCAAAAAACTTTTGCAACTCCACATATTTACTTATCACTAGCATCAGATTCCGAATCTTCATTCTCTCATTAATTCATTAGTTTAATAACCAGACTCAATGAGCATTTAGTGAGGATTTACTAGTACCAAGGATTATACCAGGAGCAAGGGATACCAAGATGTAAGTTAGAATCTCATTTATTTTGACATTTCCTATCCTGCGACAGAAAGTGACTCTTAAGGAAAAAAATTTAGTCAAGGAAAGAAAACAATACATTTAGAACTCTTGGTGAAAACCTAGTAGAAAATGGTAGCTAAGACAGACTTCATTTTGATCTCAGATGCAGTATGGACTTAATGAAGCTAAACTACAAACCACACTTTAAGTTAATCAGTTAGCATTCCCTGTCATCCCAGCTTTAAACTTCATCCCCATATTAGTCAGTGTTTGCAAGAGAACAGATTTAATACACGACACACAAACCCACAAACTAGCTTACAATATTTGTTAACAGAGTCAGATGCAGAAGAGTGCGAGAGATCTGTCCTTGTACTAGAGATCCAAAGAAACCAACCGAGGGCCTGGATCCCAACAGCCATGTCCCATATGAATCCAGCCAAAGCCCTGGAGCCCACGTCTCGTGCAGTCCAAGATGGAGGACCAAAGGGTCTACACGGGAAAACCCAAGGGCTGGCACCGGAGGCTGGAGAGTCTGCACCTGCAGGCCGAAAGGCCAGTGTGATGCTGGAAATCAAAGGATATGCTTCGAGAACCGGGAGACGATGCTTAAGGTGAAGACAAAGACCAGAGCAGGAGGGAGCCCAAGGGAACAATGACCATCCTTGGCGAAGGCAAAGACCAGAGCTCGACTGACAGGAACAGCTGCAGCTTCTCTGAGGGAATCAGCAAGAGCCGGTCTTCCCCTCCTGTTCTCCTCTTGTGGGGTCCGCCAGCAACATTGCTCAGGTGGGTCTTGTATGCTCAGAACCATGATGACTCAGTTCAGCTGGGCATTCCCACGCAAATCGACCATAATGAATCCACCACAGTCCCTAAATTCAGGTCAGCATTTTCCAAATGTTTATATGCTCAGGATGTAGGAAATATACAAGAAGGTATAGTTCTATTCAAACATTGCACTAGTGTTAGAGAGTAACACACGACAACACAGGAAGCCCTTCTCTTTCATTTGTTAAACTGTTAATTTCATAAATGCTTGGATGCATTTATTGCCAGCCCTTCCTTAGGGTGGGAAACGCATTTGATTCTTTGATCCTTCCTATTGCAAGGTGAGAGATCAACAGATCCCTGCAGTCAGGAGTGGACATTGGCTCAGGGTTGCTACAACAAATGTCCAAGACGAGCAGAGTCTAGAAATTCTGACTTGCAAACTCCTAAGAGTAACTCCTAACTCTCTCAGACATGGATGCTGTGCATGGATTTTTGTCATTGGTTAGCACAGAGATGAGAAATTGTTGCAAGGCACACTGGTTGGATTTTTTTAATTATATAATTCATTAACGCAATTTCCACAAGCAAGTCTATTTCCCCTGTATGCACACTCTTTGATTATTGAAAAAGACTCTCTCTTCAAAAGGTGTGTGTGCCTTGCATTCTGAAACATACTTACAGTTTTTATTTAAGGGAGGTATTCCATTTTTATAAACTAGAATCTTTGGACTAGAATGATCTTTAAAAGAAACTGTGTACCTGATTCCTCTAAATGCCCAAGGCCACATAGTAAATTAGCAGCAATCTGAGTCTAGAACACAGAGTTCTGAGGTTCCGAGACATGGATGACCATGGGACGAGGCCTGGAGAGGCTGTTCCATGAGACTGACTGTCCACCGAACAGCCAAGTGCCATAGACCTAGGAAGTCACATATGGTCTTCATTTTCTGCAGCTCATCTGAAGCCCTGGAGAAAGGTTTTCATTACCTTGAGTCATGGTGGAATCTAACACTTTAGTTTGCTTAAGCCCCATGAAGTTCAAAGGTTGTAAGTAGAAGCAGGGATGAAAGGTTAAGAGAAGGCTGTTTTCTCAATCCTCTTAAATCGGCGCAATTGATAGAAGAAAACACCATGGTCTTTGAGGCACTGAGCAGCCTCTCACCAGCTCTGACTCCTTGTTCGGAATCTTTGTGCTCAGAATAAACCAGAAAGAAATGTTCAGGGCCCAGAGTGAGGGTTTCCTTTCAAATGTGAGATAAATCTTTACATTTGGGGTAGATCGAAATGAAAGGTGTTCCAGGCATCTAACACTAATTGATGACCTCCAAGAAGAAAAGGGGGTATTGTGCATTTGGAATGTTCCCTGACATCAAGCTAGAGAACCTGTGTAGATGCCTATACATACCCACATAGCTAGAGAGAATCATTTTGGGTTGTGTAGATTCTGGTATGTATTTTGTGTTTGCTTTTTCAGTAACACGAAGTACTATGGCTGGGGTCTCTGACTTCCCAGGAAGCATGGCTACAGATATTTTAAGTAGACTTGATGATTCGTGGAGAGGCCTTGGGTCTACTCACATTGAGGTTTGCAGCCATGTTCAAACATAGGCACCTGACAGGAAGTGGACATTAAGAATTTTTTCCAGATCATCATACAAGGAAGAAGCAGATCTAAAAGTCTTCTTTCTCCCAATACTTCAATTTTATCTCCTTCTTCTTTCAGACTTTGGCGTTCCTGTCTGAGGTCAAATCACTCTCTTGGCAATCACGGTTGAGACGTCTTGTGAAATCCAGTTCTATGAATTAATTCTCTTCTCACATCACCATTTCTGCATGAATCCCTTCTCTTCACTCTATGTTCATATCAAAGCTTGATTTGAAAAGCAATGTCAAGCTGGGGTCACACTTGTACCGGCCAGCATGCAGAATGCAGAGAAGCCCTTCAAACCCCCGTCTAAAGCACCCTGGGTGCCAGACATCCTCGTCTTCTGGTTCCACTACCTCTCATCCCCTGTGAGACCTTGTTCCATGAGTTCCTACTCTTCTCCTGTTTCCCATCTATTTTTTTTAATTTAACTTCCATCACCATATGAATGAAAACCCTTTTAAAACCTGGATTAGGCTGCTAAGACTAACGCTAATAAGACATGGGTCTGAATCCTGTCATTTGACAACTGTGTGTTCAGGAGCAACTCATTAAGCTCTCTGAGCCACAGGAGGATCTATACTTTAGGGTTTTTTTCTTTGCTTTTACTTCTTTTTCTAATTATATATTTTTGTTGTGCTGGGAATCAAACTCAGGACCTTGTGCATGTTAGGCAAATGCTCTACCACTGAGCTACAACTTGGTCCCAAGATTATCTTTTTTTAAGATGAATATATGTGGGATATATAGTACCTATGGTGCAATTAGGAGGCGCTTAATAAACAGTAGCCAGTTACTTTTTGATCTTTTCATGTTATGTGTTGTTATAGCTCATCTCTGCTTTACCCTTTTCCTTCATTACTATAGAGCAGGCTTGTTTGATCTGTGGGTGACAAGTGTCCCTGGACAGCTAGTAATGCAGGCCTTTACAAGATCATAAACTTTTACTCATTATTGTGTGATTTTTAGCATATTTTTCATGACTCGATTGTGTAGTGCTCCAGTGGGGACTATGCAGGTGACAGAGGACAGCTGTGTACAGCAGAGTGCGGTGCGGTGCTGACTCTGCCTCCCACACCCATAAATCAATGGAATCAAAATCCACTTGTATCAAATGTTACATGTGCTTGTGCTACCTGGTGAGTAAAATGAAGTAAATACCAATACCGTAGCAGTACTTCAACCTCCCTACGTGTGTATGTGCCTATGAAGACAAGGTGTTCATTGATATTAAGCAGACAAGTAGATTTTCTTATTTAATTATTGAACTTGGGCTTTCATTATTTCATAAAATAATACATTAAGTAAAATTTAAAAATAAAGGAAGTTTTTTACTTGCGCAATTTTACTATATATTTTATTTGGAGTCCAGGACAATTTCTCTTCACTTATGGGGCCGAAGCAAGCCGAGGCTGGATATACAATCCTTAGGAAATGCTTATTAAGTAGCGTGCTCAGTGATTTGTGACAGTTATTTAAGAAGTGTGAAGATTTGGTTTGGAAAGCCAGGGTTTTAGTCATTTGTCTTTTGTGATTTTTTTGAAATTTTTTTAGTAATTACGGAAGGTTTAAGCTAATAGTGATGATTTTCTAGGGCCTGGGAAGTCTTAGTGACTTACGTGGTGGTCTTCAGTATGTTCATGGAATTTATGACTTTTATTGTTCATAGAAACTAAAAGAGTTGAAATAATAAGGCATTAAGAAGAATAGCCGGAGTTAAATGCACACGTAAGATTCTAATTTCTGTTCTCAGAAAAAGAACAAAGCTCAGCTTTTCTGGTCTTCCTTTGGACTACACAAAAGAACAAAATGTGGAGGCTGGAGCACTCTGTAGATCATCTAGCCAGCATTTCCCAAAAAGGGAGTTGGATGTGTTAATTATTGTTATATAAGGAAAACAGAGGAAGAGTTCTGTGGCCAAATCAGTTTGGGAAATTTGGCATAAACAAAGATAAGCAAATTCCTTTACTGCAGGATCCTCGCTATTAATCTACCAGTGTATATCTTAAATACTCCATAGGGGATCCACTGTGCAGTGACTTCCAAATTCATTTGACCCAGGAACATGTTTCTGCAGAGCATATCTGAAGATTATTGTCAAGTGCGATCTAATTCTAGCCTCTATTTTATAGATGCAGAAATCAACTCCCAGGAAATTAAAGTCATTTGCCAAAGACTGCTTAGTGGCAAAGCTGTCCTATCCTTATCTGAAATTAGTCTTTGTTTATTTTTGCTTTCTTGGCGAGACAATAAAATTCACATAATAATTATATCATTTTGCCTATATTTTCCAAGCAAGCTTACAAGAAAAATATCACAACTAACTTTTGAGAATTAAAAACATTAATAATAATGAAATGATCTCCCCATAAAATTGGGCTTACAATTATTTCCAAAGTTCTTTTAGGAAAATTATTAGCTTTTTCCTAACTCGTATTCCCCAAACAAATTTCTTTGATATTTTACTCATTATTTTTATGATTAGGCATAAAATGATTCACATTTTATCCATAATTTAACAGATTCTTTTGGTTATTTCCAAATAAGATTAGTATATCTGCACAGTGTAGATAAGCAGTCAGTCACATTGAGACAGACAAGAGGGGCCTGACTCTGTCATTTGTCTCCGTGCCAGCCAGAGGGGGGATATGGCTTGGTTGGTGGCCAGCACAGCCCTCCCACTCGCCTCCCCTTGCTCCCCCTCAACCCGCCCCTAGAGGTCTGGAACAGTTTGCTTCAGTGTCCTCCCTGGCTATCTAGCAGCGTCCTCCTGAGTCATTAATTCACCATTCTCCACTCCAACATGAGGGCGGCCAGACAGGCAGCATGGCACCCCTCCTCAACTCTGGCCACTTCAGAGGATACTGTTGCCTTTCTGAAGAAGGGAAAGGGCACCCTGGAATGGCTAAGATCAGGAAGAGTGGGATCTGGGCCCCTACTTTGCACATTCAACATTCCTAGTAAGCTTTCAGCCCCACTCTTCACTGAAATAGGCCTATACCTGTTATATAAATAGCATTTCCCAGCCACTTCTCAGGTTTGAGTCTCGGAGGACTCCCTCCCATGTGCTGATCCCCCTGTGCTACAGCACAGGCCCTGTACAAATAAAGGCTCACTTTGTTGTTCCTGCACAAGTTCTCATGGTTTCTTTGCATAGTATGGGCTCCAAAAGTCCTGTAAATCAATTTAGAATTTTTATCCTCAGTAGTGTGGACAGAGCAGTCATTTCCAAAGAAAAAGCAATGAGCACTCAGAGCTGTTAACACCAAAGAGTGGCGGGGACCAGCACTCAGCAGAGTTGACTTATGGTGTCCAGCACCAGCTGGCATCAGATGCTGAAAGTCGGCAGCAGCAGTGACCAGCAGGCAGCTGTTTCAGCTGTTGACATCCAGCACTACCTGATGTCATCTGGTGGCATCAGAATTTCTAGTAGAGCTGCACTTTGCCAATTCCCGATTTCCATTTGAACTGAGCAAAAGAACCCGAGGCTGATTGGCAATAATATGTGACATAAAATGCTTCTTAAACATAATTAGATTTGTGATAGGACATATAGAATTTCTCAGATAGACAGAAAAGAATCATCAAGAATTCATTAGAGCTATAAAAATCTGTTGTCCATGTGATAAAACTAAAGGACTAGGGAAATGAAATAGTAGTATCTCAGTCACTGAAAGACTACCTGTCTCTTTTTTTAAAATTTATTTTATTTTAATGGTACATTTTAGATGTACATAGTGATAACATTCATCATAGGGGATTCATACCTGTACATGACATATCTTGTTGCTTCTTTTATGACTACCTGTCCAGCTACCAGGTTTGCAAACTCTTAACCGCAAGTGGCCAACATCTACTTCTTTCTCAACAGGTTCAAAACCAAAAAACAAAAAGTATATTTAAATAAAACAAAGAAGAAACTGGGCATGGTAGCACACACCTCTAATCCAAGTATTCTGGGAGGCTAAAGCAGGAGGATCAAAAATTCCAGCCCTACCTTGGCAATTAATGAGTTGGAGAGACCCTGTCTCAAAATAAAAAATAAAATAGAGCCAGAGATGTTGTTAAGTACAACAGCCCTGGGTTCAATTCCCACTACTGCAAAAAAAAAACTTATTTAAGCTCTAGGTTTAAGATTATCTTTAAAAAAGTAATAACAATATGTGTTGTTATTTTATGGTGCAGAGGTTCTCCATGCGTGTGCTATGCATCACGGGAGCACCTGATAAGTATTTCCACGTGTGTAGACTCTCTGTGCATGACAACTAGGGACTAGAAAGCCATCTGTAAGCTGAAGACCCAAGTAATAAGGTCCACTTGAGCTTTTGTCATTGTAATAGGAAGTCAACTTTTATTGCCTTTTTCCATTTTTATTATGGGAGACAATTTCCATTCAGTATAAGAAGATAAGTTTCTTTCCCAAGCAATTCGACGCTAGTGACCACAACAGGGAAGGCCACAGGGAAGGAACAGGGAAGGCCACAGGGAAGGAACAGGGAAGTCAGGTACTCTGGGAAGTTTTTGTCCTTCCCTAAGAAGTTATACTGTTATGGTCTAAATCAGGAATAACCAATAATGAAGCCAAGAATATCTCTTAAGATTTAAAACAGAATTTGACAGTAATACACCATTGGTCAAGAAGGCCTACTTAGACACTGTTGGGTTCCCAAGAATGTTTAGAATGGTTATTTTTCAGAGATATTTTAAAGTGAATGTGC
Source organism: Hystrix cristata (assembly GCA_004026905.1). Lineage (NCBI taxonomy): Eukaryota > Metazoa > Chordata > Mammalia > Rodentia > Hystricidae > Hystrix > Hystrix cristata. Next base: position 25,057 of record PVJO010000034.1, read on the forward strand.
CAGACAATGTGTCTCTAAAAGCAAAGCTTGAGATTTGAGACACAAGATGCTTATGAAGCTTGTAATTCAATATATGGGCCATGGACTTCAACGGTGTGCCTCATCCATATTTAGGTCACCTTCCTAAAGTGCAACCGAGGGGGCCAAGGATTATGTGGGTATAGTCATCCTTCTTAGGCTGTTACTAAATTTCCTAAATGAAAGCAAATACCCAACCTAGCTCTCCTCTCTCTCTCTCTTTTTATACATTTGCAATGAATACTTATTACTTGGTGATTGATAAGCTTCTGACCTTGCACATTAGCCTCAATTGCTAAGCTTCTCTCTTAATTCTCAGGGCTCTTCTAAATTCTCCATATTCTTCATATTTAGTATTCATCTGATGTCCCTTCAAACCATTCTGTTATTTCAGATACTGCCTTAGCAAATTTCTAAGTGCCAAAGAGTCTTTTTTTTTTTTTAACAACTTAGAAGGGAGATTGAGAATCATAAGTACACTGCCAGGCCTGGAACGTTTGCCTGGTGACCTAATTTCATGGGCATTTGCCAGGCCTGTTCTATGGAAGAACTCCAGGCCTATTTCTTCAGTCCCCGTGGATTATTCAGCTGACACCCCACACAACCAGGCTCTTCACTTTGTCGTGACCTTCAAGAGACTCGCTCCTCAATACTGCTCTATTCTAGTTTTGCTGTATGAAACAAAGGTGCAACCACGTACCTGGTTTACACAAATTTATACAGTACAAAGATTGTACCTTAAGTGGTATTTCTTATGCTGAATTATGATAAGCACACTTTCCTTAATAGTTTAGATTTCTATTGCATGTATTTTGAATAATTCCATAAATTTCTGAGAGAGATTTATCCAATGTGTTATCAAAGCTTGTTTCTTAAATTATTTATTGTCCAAAAAAGATCTTCATGAAACTTTTTTCCTCTCTCTACTCACTATCTCAATAGCCAGATCTAAAGTTGTTTTAGACATCACAGTCCATTTGACATGGTGGTGCATTGATCTGACATTCTCTTATGAAAACCAACATTGTAGTATTGAGTGTCGTTACATCCAGAATTGCCCTTTAATTCTGTTCTGTCTAGAATCTTATAAAGTGTTCTGAAGAACATTTTGTCCTGTTTTTCTCACCCCATCCAGAGATACTGTGATGGTCTTTGGCCAGATCAAGGAAGTTGTAACATTCCAACTCCTCCATAGTCTGTGCGGGAACATGAATGAAAAGAAACAAAAACCAAAAGGCTTTTTAAATATTAGGAGATTTTAAACATAGTGTCTGGTTGACGCTCTGGGTTCCTTACAGACATCTGAGCATATTCAAGATGAGGAGTCGGCACTGGTGAGTCAGGCAAGTAGACCTTGTTTCCTCCACAAATGACCTTTAATTCACATACACACTGATGGCATTGCTGGGTGGGCCTTGATGAAATGGATTGTCTGGCAACAAGGCCCGCAGTGGTGGAGCTGGACACCATTGCATGGAGATTCATTAAGAACAGAAATGATTACCGTTTTTAAAGAGGCGGCAATTTTTCACAAAAGTATTTTTGTGAAAATACTTGGCATTTTGATCTTTTCTAAGCTGGCTCCAAATTCACTGAGTCACCTTTGATTTCCTTTCTATATTGAAAGTGGTTAAAAAATACATGCCAAGACTCTAGACAATGTCAGAGGAATAAACAGATGATGTTAAAATGGCCTCAAAATAAATACGTATCAAAAGCTTTACAAACTCATACCTTGTAACTCCACTACCACAAATTTATCCTCAGTAAATAAAATCAATGATGCATATGTATATCTAAATATAAGGATAATCATCAAAATGTTCTTTACAATACTAAACTTTGGAAACAAATAACCAGCAGTAGGGAAATTGTAAAATAATGGAATACACTGTAGATATAAAAAATAAAAGTATATTTGTCACAATGTTTTACTTGAAACAAAAATGTTATAATACAACTTCTGTAATGATAGTCTATGTTTTTATCTTTTATTTCTTATTAATATGTATTCTTTGTGTACATTAAAATGGGATAGTTTGATATTTTTATACATGCATAGTATGAGGTGATCTAATCCAACCTCTTTTTATCCACCCTTCACACACATACACACACACACACACACACACACACACACACACACACATTCTTCCCAACCTGTAGCAATCACTATTCTATGTGCAGGTTGACTTTTTTTAGCTGCCACATATGAAAGAGAACATGTGGTAGTTGTCTTTCTTTGTCTAGTTTATTTCACTTAATGTCTTCCAGTTTCATCCATTTTGCTGCAAATGATAGAGTTTCAAACTTCTTTATGGATAAATAATACTCCATTATGTATATTTACCATATTTTCTTTATCCATTCACCAGCTGGTGGACACCAGAGTGATTCCATATGTTATCTGGAATAGTACTGTGAGAAACACGCACATACAGGCCTCTCTCTGCCATCCTGACTTCATTTGCTTTGGATCTGTACAGAAGTAGGATAGCTGGATCCTAGGGTAGCTCTGTTTTAGAATTAATTAGTACATAATGCCTGTACTAATTTACCTTCCCATCAGTGGATAGAAGAGGTCCTTTTTCTCCACATCTTTGTCATCATTTATTAGTTTTGGAGTTTGGCTTTTCTTTGGGGGGGGTTGTTTGTTTGTTTTTTTGGTAAGAACTGTTTTGATGGGATAAGAGGGCATCTCATTGTAGTTTTGATCTGCATTTCCCAGATGGCTAATGACATGATGAAAAAGCAACATATTAAGATGGTGATGTGTACCAATGGTGGTATTTACATTTTTTATCTGTGTTTTCTAATTGTTCTATCAGGAAACGTCATACTTTTTCAATAAAGAGGAAAGGAGAGAAAAAGAGGCATTAAAATTCAAATTAAAACACTTTTCCTTTTTCCTTTCAAGAAGGCTTTAGAGAAGATCAGTAAAAACATCCTGGTCGGTGGCTTGTGTCCCAGCATGAGGGAGCAGGGAGAGAAGAGCTGGGTGGAGGAGAAAGACGAAGGGAGCAATGTCTCACAGTCCTCAGCTCCGTGGACCTGTTCACACCACAGTCACACAGTACTGGTAGGAGGAGGGGAGGCAGAGAATGGCAAAGAACCAATAGGTCTTGAATACCATCAGCAGAGACAGTTTTCAAGATGTTGATTTCTAGAAGAGTTTCCAGAAGTTTCCAGAAGGAATAGCAATGCCCCCCTTCTCAGGAAAACATGCACCCTCCTGAAACACACACACAGACACACACAGAGGTGATAGCATCTCACATTCTACTCATGGAGAAAATAGAGGCATGAGGTAGGAATTTCATCAGCTTACTTCTTTTCCCCTCTGTTTTGTCCTTTCCTGAACAGAGAGAGAACAGCCCCTTCCCCTCTGCTCTCTCTCCTCCCTTTTCCTCCCATCTCAGGAACCTTGTTCTTTGGACCATTTCAGTCACCATTAAACAAGGAGAGTAAACTTCCCAAACTTGTGAATTATTCACATCAGTACAAACATGTTTTTCCTCTTCCAAAAAAAAAAAAAAAGAAAAAGAAAATTACTGAATTTGAAATAGGGATAATGAAAATCAAATGTATTGAATAATAGAACACATACAAGGTTTGATACTATTTCAGTATTACACACTTAGCATTCATAAACATTTCACATAGCTTCTCGGCCTTTTGGCCAAGATCAAGGGTCATAAACATTTCACTACATTTGAAAACAATTTGTGAGTTGGATGTTCTCAATTTTCCCACATTCCTGAATGTGGATATTGATTGCTGATAAATCATACTGAATTATAAATTGAGTTATCCATCATCAACTAATTTTGAAAGCTAAATTATACAAATCCTTTTGATTTTGTTCATTGTAAAAAAATGCAGTGAATGTGAGCTGGGCGCATTTGTGCATGTTTAATTTGAGGTCAGGTAAGATCTCTAAAATTAAGTGTGCAGTCAAGTGTTCGTGCTGTGAGTCCTCCTGGGTCCATAAACTACATGTTCCCCATCCTGTGCTTTCCTCTCCCTTTCTCCTGGCTCCTTTAAGCAGTTAAACATTCTCCATCATTTCACATTATAAAATTGCCATCAGTCTACCCCTCCTCACCTCTTACCTCTTACTCTATTCTTCTCCCCCATCCCAATTTCTCGAAAGAGGTTCACATATGTTATCACTATTTTCTCCCTCTTTATCTCACAGATATTTGCTTTCTATTATCACCACTCCACTAAAATGGAATGTCCTCACCAAAGACACCAAGACCTTGTTCCTAAATTCAGTCATAATCTGGATTCAATCATAATCACTGGATACAGTATTTATAATCACCAGATACAGTGATTATGACACACTTCCTTTGCTTCTGGAAACACGGCGGCCTTGGCTTCTGTGGTGTTTGTGTCTTGGTTTTCCTCTGACTCCTCTGGCTATCCTTTGATATGCCTTGTAGATTCCTCTTTGTTCCTTTTTCAGCATGTTTGTCCAAAGCTCGTTTTTTCTCCCTCTACACACTATCCTTGGGCCTTTGCTCTGCATCCTCTGCCATCTCTCTGGTGATGCTTCTCAAACCGATATCACCAATCTCTCATCCCCTCCTGCAGTCAGACCAGTATAGCCAGCTGTCTGGTGGTCACTTCTAGTAGGCAGTTTACAGTTAATCTACCCTGTGGAACTTCTACCTTTCTACAGCCCTCACTCCCTCCTATTCCTCCTTGTGTTTCTAATATGAACCAGTGGCACCTATATCTACCCAAGCTGCAATTGGGAGCTGACTGTATTTCCCTAACCTTCTTCACCCACCATATTCAACAATCTGCCCATTCTAACTTGTGTATCTTCTATAAGCCTGCCCTTTTTTTTCCATCCCCATTGCTTCTTCCCAATCTCAGCCACCATCATTCTGTGTATGAAATATGGCAGCCTGTATGAATTATGCTAGATCCCTGGTTTTAGCCTCCATCCATCATTTCTACACTCTACTTACAAGTGGTATTTTTTAAAATGCAAAACTAATTATAACGCACCGATACTTAAATCCTCTTGGGTTCTCCCCATTACTCTCAGGAAAACATCAAAAGTTCTTGACATGGTTTACAAAACTAGCAAAGCCTGGTTCTAGTACATCCGCAGCGTCATCTCCTGCTCCCTCTCATCCTGCCTTCGTCCTGTTAGAGTGAAATTCTTTTAGCTTTCCCATAATTCCACACTCTCCTTCGCTTCTGGGCTCTCCTGCTTGTTATGCCTTTGGCCTGCATCGCTTCCCTCTGTGTTTCCAGTGAGGTACCTATCCCTACCTGCCTTTCTGAAGTCATCTTAGAAGTCTGTCTATATCTTCCCAGTTCCTGGGCTATCTCATGTGCTCACTAGATTATAAACTCTAGCAGGGAAGAGATTATCTCCACACTAATGAGCACAATAAATACTTGAAAAATATCTGTTGCATATGTAAATGAAAGAAGCAAGGGGCACGAGTGTGAATGACTGCTAATTAGTTTGCTCTTGGTGGGAGATTTGCTGCCTCAGTTCTCCCATCTAGCTATTTCCTTCTTTTCCCTGTCCTTCTCCCTGTCCTTCTCCCTCTCCTTCTTCTTTCTCTCTTTCCTCTTCTCTTCCTTCTCCTTCTCCATCTTCTCCTTGATCCTCTTCTTCATCACTCTTCTTCATCACTTCTACTTCAATTCAGTAGAGATTGAATCCAGGAACTTCACACTGAGCTACATACCCAGCCTTTTTTATTTCTGAATTTGAGAGTCTTACTTAGTCACCAAGTTGCCCAGGCTGGACTTGCACATGCCGTCCTTTTGTCTCAGCCTTCCAGAGGATTGAGATTAGAGGTGTGCACAACCGTGTTTGGCTCCTTCTCATACCTAGTTCTGCTGTCTGCTAGAGCTTCCAATACTTACCAGGCACTAGGAAACAGCGGGGTAAGTGCCCCCAGGGAAGGTGGCCTATTTTAAGACATGGGTCTGGCTGCACACTATGAAATAGACCACCTTCACCGCAGTGATTTCATTCTTTCTATTTTTTTTTCCAAGCTAATGACCTCTGTCTTAACTGGGACATTTAAACCATTTACATGTGATATAATTATCATTATAGCTAAACACAAATTTATTATCATTTTGTTTATTTTATATATTTCTTAAATGTTCTTTCTTCCTTTTTTCCACTCTCTACGCATTGTTTGTGGTCAACTGGATCTCTTCATGACCCCCTTGCATATCTCCTAGTCCCTTCCCACGTTCTTCTTCCTGGTTTCAGGTAGCTCTCTCTAGTACTCAGATAAATGCTAGTGGAGAACCTCTACACATTCTGAGTTTGTTCTCTCCCTTCTTGACAGTGCCCTTTCCATGGTAGCTACTAGGAACTACACCAAGATCCATCACCTGAGCTCAGTGAGACTTCCAGACTCTGCCCGCATCCCCCTCCCAAATATGACTTGTAAGGAAGCTGAAGTAGCAGCTGGGCAATCAGAGAGGCTGCCTCATTTGTCCACCATCTTTCTGAGTCACTATCCCTCATTGTCTGGTGAGCAATTGTTGTTTTACATGTATTGCCCATTCGTTTGCCTTCTGAATGGAATTAATGTCCTTATTAAAAAAAAAAAACTTCTACCATGTGAAGATGCATAGAAAATACCATCTGTGGGCAATGGGCCCTCACCAAACACCAAATCGATTGGCAACTTGGTCTCAGACTTTCCCAAGGACTGTGAGCAATAAAATTCTCTTGTTTTAAATTTTCCAGCTTATGGTATTCTGCCACAGCATTCTGGGTGGACCAAGCAGATCTTTTCAGAAAGGAGAATAAATACAATTCCTTTTACTCTATCTTAGCTGGAAGTGATTCTGGGTGGAATTATGAGTTATTTTGATAAAAATTGGATATGCTTTCAAACACGAGTCTGACCATTAACTGTAAGTAGTCATACAACGTCCTAAAATATTTAACAAAACTGGCTGGAATTTTTCTTACGTTAATTAAGTACAAAATTTATAGTGTCATTAAAATATTATAACAAAATAAAACAGAAATTAATAACTAATTCTGGCTCAAGTTTAGCAATCTCTGCAAACAATAATGTAAACTGTCTCTCCAGAGCTTAGTTAAAGGCAATGTCTGGTAAGTTTATTTCATTTTCAGGAAAAAGAGGTCATCATGGGTTAACAATTACTCAACTCTCTCCTTGATGTAGTCTTAATCTACAAACACAGGTCTATGTTTTGAGGACTATTACACTAAGTGTAGCAAACTTATCATTAATAGGGTGGCTAAATGCTCTCCCCATTCTCTCAAGATACAAGCACAAAGCTAGTTTACCTCCATGTATTGTTGTCTGAAAATATATGTCTTCTATGTACTGTGGTCTAAAAATGCTCCCTTGTAAAACTAATGATTTTTGAAGAAAACCACATCAATCCTTACACATTTTTCCATAGTTCATTTTTAAAGGCTACTTTATTTGTATCTCTATCTGGTTCTATGAAATAGTTATCATATATCAGCTCTTTTGCCTTACTCTCTTTTCTAACCCTTTTATTTTTCAAATCTTTATCTGACATAAACAGTGCCAATGTCCTATATTTTTGTGTTAATGGTGACGCCCAGGCACTCTCTGGAGCCAATTCCTTAATGACCACCCAGCTTATTTCTTCTGGACAGTCAGTCCTTGCCTTTGAATTATTTTATTTTCCTATATCTCTTTCCAAATGCTTACATGTGTACACACACACACACACACACACACACACACGTAGATGTGTAGGTGTGTAGCCTGTGGTTAATTCCCTTGATTTTAAAAAGAGAAGAAATAATATTCTTAAGTTTGGAGGAACAAAGAGCCACTCCCACTACTTGGGAACGAGGGAAAGGTATAGCAGTGTAGATGCTGGACTCTTTCTCTGTTACCTCCCTTGGAAGTCAAAAAGTTCAGCTTAGAAGTGCCGAAGATGTGGTCCTTTATAATTCACTGTCTCTGTCCTGTTCTTTCTCAAACCTGAATAGAATATAGTTCCTCAAATGAGTCCTTTCTGCTTCTCTTTACAATCGCCAGGTGACCTCAGGAATCTGGCAATGGTCCACTGTTCCATTGCTCCCTCGGGTCCGTCTGTCCTTGTCTTTGGCCTGAGCTCGTCTCCTCACACTGGAGTTGAGAGGCTCCGCACTTACCTTCAGCTTCTGGGGACTGACATCAGCCTTGCTTTTCACTTTGACCTCACTGAGCATACCAACACTAAGAGGGGTAAATCTCCCTCATGAAAATTTGTCCCCCATTTCCCGAATCCCTTCACCTAGTTTATTTTTTTCCTATTCATACTTGGGGCACTGGTACACAAAGTCAAGCTCACTTTTCTTCTGCCTATTACCAGCCCGCTTCATGATATGGACAGTTGAATAGGAAGGTGTGAGGAAAGGGCCAAAGAGGTGGGAAAAACTGAAAATTGAGGAAAACTGAAGCACATCCAGACAGAATCTGCCTTTACATTAATCTATATTGCCTTTCCTAAGACCATCTACAAATAAATAGGATGAGAGAGGGATGCGAGGATAGGAAAAATAGTGAGGAAATCAAATGGGGTAAGAATTATGAGAAGCCAAAGAATAGATTCTAAAGATTTTGCAGAGAAATGGTAGAAAATTGAAAGCTTGAGTCAACTGATGGGGAGGAGATTGGGAAATTGGTGAGGAATGAAAGAAGACACCTTACAAAGGAAGTCAGGGGACCAGCGAAGGCAAGACTTTTTCACAGAAAGACATTGTGTTTTGCTAGGACCAGACTTTGTTCACGTTGGATATACTGCAGCACAGAGTGAAATAACTGGCAATATTTTATCTTCTTTTCTACACAAATGTTTCTGTCGATGTTAAGGACTGTTATCAACTGCTTTTGCCATGCAAATAATTTTTCCTACAAAGCTTTGCAAGGTACCATATTTCAGAATTTGGTATATGAAGCGAATGGTAAACATGGGGACGTTGTTACGAGATTTCTCACCTGGACAAAGAAAAGCAAGCAGTGACAGAGACTGGAAGGGAAGGACAGATGGTGTACACATTTTATGTAAGACAGAGTCCAATGTAATGTCTTCCAGAGTGCTTTGTGCCAACTAAAGATTCATACACTGATTACCGTAAGAAACCACACCTATCAAGACTGATCCTGCACTTCACATTATGCAAAACACCTATCAAAATGAAGGGAGTTTTACTATTGTAGATGGAGTAATACTGTGCACAATTGATATTTGCCGCCATAGCTGCTTCCTAACTAGGATGCATTCTCAAATCACTGTAGCTTCCTGTAACATTTCTGATTTCCTAGTTTAAATCTTCTCTGCCTGCCTCCCCTCAGCCCATTTAGGATAAAAACGGGTGGGTCATTCTTATGTCGCTAGCTGTCCCCTCGTTAATTTCTTATGTCCTATGTTTAGGAATCAAGCAACTAAATCACCATGATATTAACAGTCACATCATCTATCTGTGTTAATTTAAATTTCTTTGTAAGGGAGAAGATACATCTTCCATTATTCCAGGACAGTAATGGGGCTACTTACATTTTCTTTTTTCTCCAAAGGAATGAACTAGGGCTCTTTTGCTAGGATGAAGAGGACAAATCAGGAAGAGGAGAATTTGCTGGCCATTCCCAAGGTCAAATATCAGTTAAATAAATCCTAAAGAAAGTTCCACAGGCCTGTGATTCACCTGCATCTGTATGTAGATATAACAGGGGGAAAGTTAAACATAGTTAATTCCAACTCCACTGCTTACCATCTAAAATATGTCTTCCTTTTCTTGTCATCCATCGGCATAACTCACAGCTGACCTCAGAAGTGAAGGAGACATGGTCCAGAGGCAGGAGAGCGGAACGGTATGGGATTGAGAAAGCAGCTAAGTTTGTCAGGGTTTAAGAGGCCAGGCTCAGGATGAGGGAGCACACTGTCTTAGCTATGCTAGTTGGTTGCAATGTTTGAGCATTCTTTAATTAGTCTCTGACTGTCTGTCTGTCTGTCTCTCTCTCTCTCTTTCTATATATATATATAATATACACATGCACTCATATAAATTTATATACACATGTATAGATACTTATGTAGTGTGATCAAAATATGTAGTAAATGTTTACATTTAAAAAATCTTGTTAGAGAAAATCAACTGGCTATAAATGCATCGACATTATTTTTAACATTGTCCTTTTATTTTTAGTCCCTCCAATTTTAATTTTGTTGCCTTCATTCTTAGGTAGCCCTTAGCTATATATACATATAAAATAATAATTTTAGTATATAATTTCATGAATAAGTGGTGATTGAAATATGTCATGAATTTTTATTACAAAAACTGTATTACAAATAGAAGGAAAAAATGGAAACAAACGTTTTGTAAATAAGGAGGGAGGAGGGAGCGAAGGGAGGGGAGGGGAAGGGAAGAAAAGAAGCAGCAAGATATATCATATACAGGTACAAATCCCCTATGATGAATGTTATCACTATGTAAATCTAAAATGTACCATTAAAATATAATTTAAAAAACAAAAACAAAACAAAAAAATGTATTACAGTAAAAGATACATTGCCATTAATCTTCCTCATTATACTTCCCCTTTGAATATGTTTATCCCATCGTTCTTGCCATTTTCCGTAGCAGTTTTGGAAGTCCTTTCTTGTGAGTGTCTCTACAAGGTGTGACTAAAAATACAGTGAAGGCTGCTGGTGATGTCAGCCAACAGAAAGACATGCTCATAAAAACATTATGAAGTGTCCTCATTCACCTTATTCACCAGAGCTACTACTGTGGAACTTCTGGCTCCTCCCCAAAGTCAAAATAACTGTGAAAGGTGAACATTTTGAACTGATTCAAGACACTGAGTAGCCATGGCAGGGCAACTAAAGACGCTCACAAAAGAGGACTTTCAGAACTGCTTTAGAAAATGGCAAGAATAATGGGATAAGAGCATTTGAAGCAAAGGGGAGTATTTTGAAAGGGAAATAATGGCACTGTGTCTTTTACTGTAATAACTTTCATTAAACATTCACCATATTTTTATCACACCTCTTTTATTGTATATATGCACACATATTTGTTCACAAGTATTTCAAATATATTATGAAGACTTTCTGTATCTTTCATATGATGTTCAATACTATTTTTTAAAACTAGATTTTTTTCTAAATTTGGTTTAATTCATGAGAATAGGGTATTGGACACTTAGCTTCCAATTTCATAGTATGCTTACAGTTTCATAGACACATTTGGCGGAATAGGTGCCCACTGCACATATTTCCCACAGGCAAAGTGATAAGATGAAGTAACATTTGAAGAAGTATCCAGAAACCTAAACTCCAAGCCCGCATTTGACACCAGCAGGTGGTCTTGGGTCCATCACTTTCCTTCTCTAGACCCTGTTCTCCTGAGCTATGAGATGTTGGTGGAGAGCAGGCCCAATTCTGGGCAGGGGCAGGTAATAAAGCTGGACCAAGTAAAAGCCTTCCCTTGGAGCTCTTTATGGGAAACTTGCCTATTCACCCTTCCCAACGGCCTCTCCCACACGGTAAGCGTCTTCTGAAAGGGTCCCTCTCTGTAAGAGGAAGTATTATTTGGCTTTTATTTGTGTTTATCATCCTATGAAATGCTTGCCCAGGTCCCAAACATAAGTACTTGAAGATCTACAAGAAAAGTTCAAGTATGTTAACCTGCGTTTTGTCTTGATCTTGCCATCTCTGTCTTGAATCTAAATGAAAAATTAATTTTCAAACAGATTTAGGGCACAAAACTGACCATTTAGACCACAATAAGCTGACCTGTCATTGGTGCTGGGGATGGAACCTAGGGCCTTGCTCGCGCTCAATGCACTCTCCCACTGAGCTGTACCCCAGCCCCCAGCCAATTCTAAGAACTATCCAGAGAATATCAGCTCTTAACTGCAGGGCTGCCGCCAATGTAGCGTCTCTCATTTTTCTCCTTTTGTAGAAGCAGTGTCTTCAGCAGAGTCTGTATTTATCTATGAAACTGGAGTTCACTCTACTTTCTCTCTATGGTCTTATCACATCGTTTACAAACACTTTATCTCTGTTATGGAAAATAAATGAAATTCCAGGCTTTCGATGAAATGTCATGCTGAAATGGATGGTCCAAAAATCTATATTTAGATGACTGACTCCTGTTTGAGGAAGACATGATAAATGTTTCGTGCATATAAACTGAAGGATGATGGATTTAATGATCATACCCTAACTGAGGAATGCTATTTTGGAATAATTAAATGTTCCATCATTTGCAAGTCTAAATAGTCCATTGTTAGTTCCTGGTTTTGTCTGTCAACAGATTCCTTCATTTTCTAAAGGAAATTTATCATTAAAACAATTGAGCTGATAGTGACATACCATCGGAGTATGTTAGCAATATAGCACATTTCATGGGCCTTTAATTCATAGCTAGAGTTTAGGGAAACTTAATTTATGTCTGAATCTACTTTATAAATGACAAACATGACAAGCATTGTTTAAAAGCTACTGGTAGATATTTATCTTCAGATATTGAACAGGTTTTCTGCATTGAGAGATAGCTACACCTTCTGTCAGATGAAAAGTTTCACAGGATGAAAAAGCACACAAAAAGTATCTTATAACTAATTAATAATGTCATAACTTATTTTCTTGCTGATCCATGCATTTTAGAGGTTTTTCACACCCTACTTTCCTTATAAAATACTTATTATTTTCAAGGCATTTTAAGATAACTTTACCATATGTGTATTTCTATATATTTTAATATATAATTTCTCTAGGTCTTTGATCTTTTCAGCTGCAAACAATGGAGGAGAGAATAAGTGGGACTGGAGTATATAACATTAAACACATATGTAAACATATGGGTAGGTAGAGAAGTACATATACATATATGTGGACAAATATAAATTCTCATGGAAACTTTTTCTTATTTATAAATCAAGGATATAGAAGAATTTCTCTAGACTCTATCAAAATGTGTGTCCTCATGCTCAGGACATATATACCACTCTGTATATGTGTATAGATACAATAATCCCCTTAATAGAGAGGCCAGAGTTACCACATTCAGAATACCTATGAATAACAAGCCACTCATCTGTTGAGTGAATGGTCTTTGGCCCTTACCACAGTTACATTTATGTGAACTATATCAATATTGCTGTGTTGTCTATTTTGAGAACTTAGTTAAAATGTCACTATTTCTGTCCCTGGATCCTGGAAATTAAAACAACTAGACCAATCATTGGAAAATCCTGGTCACATGATGGACCCCACTGAACCACTGAATTATTGATTCAGATGCCACCCAGTTAATTATTAGGGTAGCTGAAAATACCAGATGGATCATCTGATGACTAACAGATTTTGATTGCTTTGCGTGTGCTGTGTGGTCCATATGTGGGACATTTGCAGAGAGGGAGGACTGGCTGGGTGTGATGACAGTCAGGGAGGCCTTTCACACCTACTTAGTGTGCCCAGCCAGTGGCAGGGACACGCTGGTGAGGCAGTGAGTACTTGCTCCGCTCGATGCAACTAACAGTAAATGATGACATTAGTAATTCATTAGAAGCTATAGTCAGCTTGTAAGATTTTCAAACAACCTGGACAAGGCTTCTTGTTTATTATTTTTACTTAATTCAAGTACAACCAGAGTCTTACTGCCCTTGAATGACCTAACGCAGTCTCCTACTTTTGTGCGAGGCCACTCAAAGATGGTAAGTTTCTGCATACAAACTTTAATGAAACATGGCCATCTAAAACCCATCAGATCTGACCAGGCCAATTTGATATCTTCAGATTCTCTAATGACCAAATGTACTGAATTTCTCAAAACTATTCTTTGGAATTTTAAACTCAATTTATATGTGATTTCTATCATTAAAGATATTTTGAAACTAAATCATTTGCAATTTAGGAGATTTCATGAAAAGAAGTATCAATGATTTAACCACCTGCCCCTGAAAAGATAAGGTCTTGTACTAAAACTAGGCTTGTTTCAGAAATATAGATGGATTTTTGAGTTTCTCTGGAAGACAAAAAAATTTTAAGAGGTGTTTCAGTAAATATTTAAAAATAATTTCAATAAGAGAAAAGAAAGTGCTTAGTCTCTGAAGTCAGAAAAATAAGGCATCACACGAATTATAGAAAGATTGACTGTTGATTTGTTATAAGCTGTATTTTAAGTATTTTTCAAAGTATTTTATTAACCAAGGTGGTAGTGTAAACACAAAATATTGGAGGAGATAGAAACACCAAAATCATGTTGCGACTCAAAATTTTATTTTAAAAAGTCAATCCAATATTACTGCCAGTGACTCACACGAATTTATTGCAGGACTTGTCTCATTAGCTAGAAGTTAGTTATTAAAGAAATAATAAAAGTAAAACGTACCCTCAAAAGTTTTGATTTAGTGAATCAATGTAGTTTTGATTTAGTGGATCAATAATAAAAGTAAAATGTACCCTCAAAAGTTTTGATTTAGTGAATCAATGTAGACATTGCTTTATCAGACATTAATTCCATTTTAATCATAATCCTAACCATAAATGAACACTAAGCCATAATTCAAAATTATGAGATGCTTACTGAGAAGGCTGATTTAAAGAAGATCTGGGAGGCAGAACTGATTTCATGCAACAAAGCTCCGTTAGGATTTCAGGAAATACTGTGCATGCAAATGTGAGCTTCTAGAAGGAGAAAGCAGGTCTCATTTTGCTTATTTGCTCTCTCTCAATACCTTCTTCCATTCCTTCTTGTACAAATTAATGATTTTTAAACAATTATTTAACTGTTGAAGCATTGCATGGGAAAATCAGAAAAGAAAAGAAAAAAACAAAAGAAGAGAAAAGAAAAAGGAAAGCACTGGACCCTGTCTGTCAAATAGTTTTACTTCTAGCTCTGTCACTTGCTTTATTGTGGGAGTGAAGTCACCTCACTTCACACTCCTGTATAAAATTAGAAGTAAATCTTTTCAATCTACTTCTTAAATTGTTTGAAACCATAAAACAACAAAAAAAAATTACAAACCCAAGCACTTTGAATATAGACAGACAGTAAAAGAATGAACTGATGATTTTACTATTTATATTTGTAATTCATATTAGGTAAGTTTGATTTGATATCAGAAAGACATGTTGGTGAATTACATGCTGGTATTACATAACCAGATATTTTCCTCACTCCTCCCTCATTTTTACACCATTCTTTTAAATGGTGACATCATTTGTTTTTGTAGAAGTGGAACATGATTGTTATTTTAAAGTTGAGATACTATAGATAAAGAATAAGAGGAAAGAGAGACAAAATCAATCTACTACCCGAATCCAACCTCTTTAGTGTCTTTATATACATGCATCAACAGATGAACTGATATACACATATATACATATACACTAAAAGAAAGGGACATATATGTATATATATATATATAATATCTGACTAATATTTAATAGAGAAAAGGTGAATTGAAGTAAAAATGAAAGAATTGGTTAACTTCAGAACTTGAAAATTTTGTGCTTGTCTAGTAGGCAACATCTCTGTTTTCACTTCTATTCTTGTCTTCATCAAAAGTATTATTTCTCAAATATTTCACATAGTTTCATTATAAGAAAAAAATTGAAATATTAACAAGTTAGTCACCTTTACCATTTGATTTCCTACTTAAGTCACTCATAAATTGTTGCACTGAGAGCCTTACATTCTGATTTACATCTGTAATTCTCATAGTAGTGCAGTTCTGGTTCTATATTTAAATGAGTCTGATGCTAGCACCTAGGGAAAATTTGGCTTTTTTCTTTGTCCATTTCTACTACATTTTCTCTATTTCTTAACTCCTCATGTGGCATGTCTCTTTCTTCATAATGGTCTTTTCAAGAAAAGGCCATATGTACTGTATTCCTTAAATCCTTGAATTCTTGAAGATGGAAGTCTCTTGGTTTTAGTCTTAGAGGACAATTGTCCTGGGTATAAAATTCTTCACTTTTCTGGATCACATTTTCTTACCTTCAGATTGTTTGTTTGATACTGCTCCACTATCTTCTTCAATTAAGTGTTACTATGGTCAAGGGGTGACTCAAACGACGCCATTCCATTCTTTCTTGTTCTTTTACATGACACAGAGAATCATGTATTCTCTGCTGAAAAGCTGAAATGATATTTTGAAGACTTAATCAAATTGTGTTATCTCCATCTTAAAGTTCTAATACTACTTACTATGCTACTCAAAACTAATTCAGACATCTCTCAATGGTCTTCAAGGACTCTATTGTCCTATTTTACTCACCAGTCTCCCCAGACCAGCTCTCCAGCCACCAGACCTCTAGCCCTGCTCCTTTGTTACCGGTACTTCAGCATACTTGTCTATTCGTGTCCTGAACCCTTAGCCATCTACCTAGAATTCATTTCCTCGGGGTCACTGCCTGGCTGGTGTGATTTTTCTCATTACTCACATTTCAGCTTACATGCATTGTCCTCAAAGAGACTTCCCCTGATCACCTCGTCTCTTCCACCCCACCACCCCAAACTTGTTCATATTGTCTCATTACCCAGTTTCCTTTGCTTCACCTGCCACCCTGCACAGCTCAGGATTGAAGATGCACATAACTGATCATAAATTAGTGGTCATCCAATGTCGCAGTGAAAACCCTCTATTTTGCCTCCCTGTGAATCTTTCTGAGGCTCAATGGAAATATATACTAGGAGCAAAATTGCTGGGATAGTAGTAATTCAGGGTACTCTCAAATTATGAAAGATTTTGAATTTTTCCCTAAATTAATGTGCTAGGTTGTATCCTCTCCAACGACAGGACCTATGTTCATCTCTGTCTTATTCTACTTTATCTTCCATAAAACTTGATTTCTCTAGCTTATACTTTTATCAAATTAATACTTATTGTGTGCATCTCTACTTCATAATGAAGTTGAGTGTTTTATTAGTCATCAAGCTTTCACTTACATTTAGCTTGATTCTTTTTGGTTTTGACTTGGAAAATTTCATGGATATGTTAATTCCTTAGCAACAGTGAAAACTGGAAACATCATCTTTCACTCTATCTCCTATTCATTACCTTGATCACACAGGGATCTTTCCTATTCATTTATGATTTTTACACGTTATTAAAAAATTATCCCCCCAAACAGTATTATAAAAATATCACTTCCATTGTTTTCTAATAGATACACATATTTTTCCTTTCATGCTTAAAACTTCAAACCATCTGGAATTCATTTTGGCATATGGTGTGAGATAGGGAACAAAACTGATTTTCATACATATGGTGAAATAATGTCCCCAGCACAATTTATTTAAAAATTGCTATTTCCCTCTGGTTTGTAATCTCTCTGTATTGTGTATCAAGTTTCCACACATATGGGTTTGATTCTGATCCATTGTTCAAATTATGTCCTAGCACCGAATTTCTTTAGTATTATGGACTCGATAGATGTCTTAATATGTGGAGGACTGTGATCCCCATGAAGATCTTCCTTTTAGGAATATTGGAATATTCTTAGCTACTTTTGGCCTTATTTTTGTCTATATAAATGTTAAATAGTTGGTCTGATTCTACCAAAGCTCTTACTGTGGTACTGATGGGAATAATATTGAAACATCTTTAAAATGTTAAGTCTTCCTATCTTCAGACATGATCTATTTTCTTATTTGTTTAGGTAATATTTATTATCTTTCAAGAGAGTTTAAGTTTTTTCCATAAATGTTTTTATATTTTTGGTTATGACTAGCATTCTACTATACCCTTGCTAGTCAATTTATTCTGCCTAATGGTTTAATATTTATAGGATGTACATTTTCCTTATAGTAATTGTTTACTTCATCAGTAATAAACTTGAAAACTTTATACTTGTCTAATAGACAACATCTCCTTGGTTTCACTTCTTTTCTTTTCTCTACTTTCTGGGTTAAACATTACTTCCAGAATGATTAAACATTTAGAGTTATAGAACATCTAAAAATATCTAAAAATTTCCTTATGTCACCCCTGCATTTTAATAAAAGTTTAGCTAGATTTTAAAAAGTCTCTGGTCAAATTCTTTTCCTTTACATTGAAAAATTATGACTCCATTTGCTCCTTTCTCCCACTATGTCTGTGAAACTCTGATATTACTATGATTCTCACTCGTTTCTAGGTAATCCACTATTTACTTTTAAAATGTCAACATTCTCTTTGATTTGAATTTTTAAAATTATTGCATATTGTGTTTCAAATACATATTTTTCACTCACTTGCCTCTTTTCCTCTTTCTTAAACAGCACTCTATGATCTTTTAATGAGCTACATTATTCTGCAAGTCTGAGAATTCTTAGCCATTATTTCTTTAAGAATTACTCAGCCGGGTGTCTGTGAAGAGGGCAGACAGGACTGTAATCTCAGCACTCTGGGAGCTTAAGGCAGGTGGATCTCAGTTTCCAGCACAGTCTGGGCAATTTAGCAAGACAATGTCTCAACAATAACAACAACAACGATAATAAAAAGGCTGGGAAAATAGCTCACTAGGAGAGCCCCAGTACCAAAAATAGGTAGATGGATGGATGGATGGATAGATAGATAGATAGATAGATAGGATAATTTTTTTTTTAATTATTAGACTTTAAAGACATCTCAGTTCTGGTCCTGAGCAGCCATCGCCCGAGGCAGCCTGACACCAGATAGAAAGTCATTATGAAGTTCAACCCCTTTGTGACCTTGGACTGCTGGAAAACCCACAAAAACGACTCTAGTGCCTCCTAGCATGTGCATAGGAAGACCCCAGATCCCTGCTCTCCAAAGAGCTTTGGGAGAGCAGCGCTGGCTTCATGCCCACCTGCAAGGCAATGAGGTCCAAGTAGCTAGAGGATGCTCAGAGGGCACCAAGTTGAA
This sequence comes from Hystrix cristata, assembly GCA_004026905.1. Taxonomy (NCBI): domain Eukaryota; kingdom Metazoa; phylum Chordata; class Mammalia; order Rodentia; family Hystricidae; genus Hystrix; species Hystrix cristata. The sequence continues at coordinate 43,956 of PVJO010000034.1, forward strand.
AAGTTTGCTCCTGTGTGCACAGAGAAGTGTGTCCCTAACACTGCAGGTACAGTGAGGCCAAGGCACAGCTGAGCGCGCGCACATTCCCAAGCAGGGAGTGATCGCCTGGAGAAAATCGGACAAAGAGCGGAAAAAAGTTCTGGAATGAAAAGCCAAGCCTCCACAGCTGGAAAGAGAAAGGCAAACATGAGAGAGAACTTCCTGAGAAATGTAGGAAGGAGTATGCACTAGCCACACAAGCACACTGAGATGTGGACTTCCAGCCGAGCGTGCGCCGTTCGAGAACTCTCAGATGTCCCTGGACATCTGGTCCCCTCCCGTTATTCCTGCGTGTCTCTGCCAATCAGTATTTTCAATTTTGATTAATAATTTTATAAATAAAAATAGAAAATTTTTGCAACTGCAGGTGGCATTTGTATCATAAGTAAAATTCATCTTATTAAAAATTACTACTGTTCATTAATTAATTGCAGTTACCATCTTTCTTTCAAAGAATTTGAACTTCATACTTGCCCTAGAAACAGTCTGTGGCCGCCTTCATCTGCCTGCTTGTGATAGTGCCCTGGTTACCTGGGCTTATAGTTCTTATCTTGAACTTATGGCTGGGACATGCCCTCTCTTTTGCATCATCTAAGTATGCCTTATTCATTCATTTGTTTTCTTGTTTGTATTGTGTCTCCATGGCAGAGACTACTTTCTCTCTCCAGTTCTATTTATTGTCCCAAAAACATACCCCAGGAATAAGTATTTTATGAATGAATGTATAAATGACTTCCTGTGCCGACTTAAACTAAATTATCTGGTAGAATGAAACAACCTAAAAACCTCAGTAATGTAAAGCACATTTATAATGGGACACCTAGGAGCTTCGCTCCATGGGCTAAGGCAGTTCCTAAACAGGAGTGGGTTTGGCAGGATAGAGAAGAAGATGGGAGACGAGTTCAAAAAGGCAGACAGTGCTGGATCAGGTGACCTATGAAAGCCAAAGAGGAAAAAAAAAAAGCCAAAGAGGAGAGTGGTCTTATTTTCAATCCAAGAAAATCCAGTGGAGAATTTGAGGAAGGGAAACAAGAAGATCTGATTAAGGTTACTGCTTGCTGTGTAGAGAATGGATTGCAGGGGACAAGAGGAGAATCAGGGCAGCCACTCAGATGGCCCAGAAGTGTTTCAAGTGAGAGACAATGATGGCTTAGAGACAAATGCAGGAGTGAGAGATGGGCAGAAGTATACATGTTTGTGATCTGTTTTAGAGGAACAGTTGACAGAACTGGTGATGGATTGAAAATAGGGAGTGAGGAAGAGAATGAGTCAAGGACGGCATCTCAGTTCTTGGCTTGAGCAACAGGACAAATGCTGGAGTATTTTGCAGGTAAGGCCAGACTGGGAATAAGTTTGTGGGGAGAGATCAAGGCTTCTGTTTTCCACACCAAGTTGAGAGCCTATGAGTCATTTAAATGTAGAAATCAAGCAACCAGTGGAGGTCGGGACGGAAGTAATAGAGTTAGGATTCATTAGCATATAGATGATAGCTATAGTAAAGGGACTTGATAAGATTACCTAGGGAGGAAGCAAAGATATAGAAGAGGAGACTGAGATTATGATTTGGATGTTGAACAGAGAAAAAGAAGCCAGCAGAGGAGAGGAGAAGAAGGACTTGTCAGAGTAGAGGGACGAATTCTGGGTCAGGGAAACTAAGAGCAGACAGTGTTTTACAAAGTAATGAACGTTCAAGTGTTTTGAAAATGACTAAGTCAAGTAAGAAAATGAAACAGAAATGACCACGGGTGCTTTGAAAAGAGCAATTTCAGAGGATGATGGGGACAGAAGCTGACTGGAGGGGGTAAGTGCCGAAACGAGGTCAGGAGTGGAGATCCACTATAGAAAATTCTTTCAAGAAGTATTACTGCAAAGAGGGCAGAAGGGATTAGCCAGAAGTGCTGACATATCTGTTTTCTCCTTTTTCAGGGAGGAAATCAAGAGTTTGGTTCAAGCAAAAGAATAAGGAAAAGGAGAAAAATCAATACAAAGTGAAATTTTCACAAAATCAGATAAAAGTAATAAAAGAGTTGGTTTTTCTGAACATGAAAATTTTTAGGTATATAATGGCTTACTTGGGAATAAATTTTTACCTCTGTTTTTCATAAAAGCTGAAAAACTATGTAACCAATCAGATATGCATATTCATTTATTATTTTATATTGCTTCTACAATTCTATAGATAATTTTCATTTATGTATATAAAGAACCAATAAGATGGCTAGTGCCTTGCAATTTAAAAATTACCACATGCCAATAAAACTATTAAATTATCATTTTAGGCCATGAAAATGAATAATTTAAAGGCAGTGAGGAAGGCTTTCACTTTAATAAGTTCATAAGGTATGAAACTTTGCAATTTATTACAGATTCTCTACCTAATTTGCTATAATTAATTTGAATGAAAAATATTTCATTGCCTAAACATCCTGTTTATGTATTCCTTTCTAATGATGAAACAAAAGGATTAATTTGTTAAAGATGTTCTTTAATTGATTCCAAAGGGAATACTTAGAATATAATTTGCTAACTGGCTTTTTGCAATTTCTGATTCCTACCACTCAATGATGCCCATAATTTCATAACGACAAAACAGCATAATCATACAATAATGTGATTCCCAGGCACCAGAGTTCCCCATTAATTTTCCCTATCAACTGCATGGTTTAATAGAAAGAACTCTAGAATTAAAGCATGTATTATCAGGCCCTGCTTTGAGATTAACCAGTTGTGCCGTCTTGGTTGTTTAGTTTGGCTGAAGACAATTTTTTTTAAAGGTTGAGACAAAAATGAGCTCATCTGGCAAAATAGAACCTTCCACCAAAAACAAACTGAGGAATACACACACATGTGCGTGCACGCGTGCACACACGCGTGCACACAGACACACACACACACACACATCCACAGCCATATGTATTGCCATTTACTCCCAGACACTTGGCCAGTTGAGGACAAAGGAAAGTCTCCTGGCTCGAGAGAGAGTGGGAGAGCAAGATTTACAGGGCTCTCCGTGCAGTATCAAGAGTGATGCAGGTGTGTTAAGAGGACATCATTGTCCATCTAAGGGACTTCAGAGAGACTGGCTGGGATTGTCTGCTCAGGGGAAAGGCAGCTCTTCTGTTAGCAGCTTTCTTTTATGCTGTCTCGGCTCTTGGCGGCTGGATGGCACACACATGCATTTAGAACAAAAACAAAAACAAAAACTTCATCAATTCTCTCAGTCATATCCTTTAATTCTAATACAATGGTTATGGCTACATTTTAGCTATTACAATGAAATTGCATTTCCTCACCAGTCAGTTCAATAACTTTTGGGAGAATCTGGAGGCAAAGCATTTGGTGGAAAAGACAGGTCCAAACAATTTGTTTAGTTTAGATTAGGTTTACAATTTACTTAAGTAAATACTGCCATATCTAAACCTTAGTTTGCTCAACAGTGAAAGGATAATAGAACCAGGAAGCACCTAACCTTCCCTGGCAGGAAGTTTGGGAGACCATCCAAGATAAGGGCGATGGGGACACTTAGATGAGTTCATCCTACTTGACTAATAGGAGCAAGCCTCAAGCCTGCTTTTTTTTTTTACGTTCAAACATCAACATTCTCGTTAACATTAGATATTTGTTCCAATACGACCCCTGAGGAGGATAAAAACTCCTGAATTCTAGTACCCTGAAGGAGTTTCATGAGCTACTCATAAAACCAAGACCTCACTGTTGTTCTGAAATCCTGACAGGCAGGACAAATGCAGGCCAGGACATGGTATGGAACATCAGCAGACAAAATCAGGTGATGCAACACGCATGGAATATAAAGCGTGAAAACCAAGTCATTCTTTAACCCTACCTGTCATATGTTAGGCCCTTTATTAATGTGCTCCCTGGAGATGGGGTTGTTACTACAAAAGAGACAGAAAATTTGGACGAGGTCCAGAGGAGAACATGACAAATATTAATGATTCAGAGAAGGATCTACCAGACAAGTTCAAAGAAACTCAGAACTTTTCGGAAAAGACTTAAGTCTCTTCACAGTCTGAAAGTGAATAACTACCCTAAAATCATCGACACAAAATCAAGGTGAAAGCAGAACTCCTGTTAAAGCTGTCAAATATTACAAGAAGTTTCCAAGAGACAGTGTGGAATTTTATCCAGAGGTGATTAAGGGTTTGATGGCCTTTTGTTGGATGATTTCAATCTTATGTTATCTTAAGCCATGGGCTTTTACTCAGGGTACTTTTTGAGGTTGTTTATAAAAGAGGTGGAAAGGTTTATCCCAAAAGAGATGTTTATTCCCAATGTTGGACTTACAGCTAAAACACAAAGGATAAAAAATTGAGATTCTTTTTCAATCTAGGAGACTAATAGTGATACACTTCATAGGACTCTTTTAAAATAATCTGCTCAGTACAAACAAAAATCATTTGGTTATTTTATTTTGGATTCAGTTCCTACACATACGGACTGAACACACTACGAGTTCATCCCATTAGCCCTTACATCTGAACCTTTTTTATGCTCTCCCCTACTAGCATGCCTTTGTTTACCCTCTCTACCTGTTAAATACTGTCATTTTATTTCCCATTCCTCAAGGCCAATTCAGTTGGTATTTTCCCCAAGCATACTTTCTTAATTCTCTCCTTCCATTCTGTTGGAACTAATATCTCCCATACACATCCACAGAAGTATAGCTTATACAGCAATTTATATCTTTATTTTGCTTCTACTTTTGAACAAACATGCTCCATTATTTATTTACCTTCTTGCTGAGGGATAAAGTTCCTCAAGGACCAGAGAAATTATTCCTTTTTCTACTTCCCGTACTGCCATGCATTTAAAAAATTCTCAGGAAATATTCTCTGCAATGATTGACATTTATTATAAGCCCTTGCACATTCTTTTCTTTGTAACTGGAATAGGCTCTCATCGAGAGAAAAGTAATCATTTGTCTTCTTCAGAACTCTGCACAGGACTTATATCTTCAATTATGATTTTCTAAACTCATCCCACAGAGACACTGGGTCATGCTGTTGAGGAATACAGACCAAAATCTGTATTGGTTATCCATGACTTTATAACAAATTACCCTCAAAATTTAGTGGCTTGAAATTCTTATTCTCTTAGTTTCTGTGGTTTAGGAATCAGGCAGGGCCTACCTAGGCTCTTACAGGTGTCATCAGGGTGTGGACCCAGGATCCCACACGATGGCATGATCCAGTCTTTTTTCTCTGGGAATTAAACCCAAAAAGGGCTGAGTTACAGCCCCAGCCCTTTTCTTGAAATTCGGTTTTGAGACAAGGTCTTGCTAAGATGCCTAGACTGGCCTTGAATTTGCAATCCTCCTGCCTCAAACTTCCGGGGGATGTAGTCTCTGAGGGCTCTTGGCCTGGGGTCCTCTGTGCCATGCTAGCTATGGCTGAGAAGCTGTTGTTCATCTTGCTCTATGGCCCTCTCCAGTACCGCAGCCGGGCTCACCGAAGCTGCTAGGACACAATCTCTAGAATCTCGAGGATTTCGCCACCTGATATTCACTCTCTTTTACATTTCTCAAGTCAACTTAGATTTCACAAGCTACTTGACGCTAAGCAAAATCAGTTCTTCCTCCTCTGTAATTCTTGATTCCACAGTTCTGTACATTTTAGGGCTCAAGGCATGTTTGATAAAAGATATTGCTTGGCAAAAGGCAAGTAAGTTTGGGAAATGCAACAAACTGTACAATGCTCAAGAAGATTCACAAAAGGAGCAAATATATTAAAAGCTGCCCAATTAAATTTCCCCAATTTGTTAGGCGAGGGACCCCTCTAACAATGTAGAGCACTGAGGCTCTGTGGGATGCACTTGCATGAATGTGGGATTATTAATTAATATAATGATAGTAATCACTTCTAAGAGTGTCCCAAAATACAAGGAAACTGAAAGCGCCTGAGTGCTATCTTATTTCATGGAAGCTACTCGGGAGAACGGGACAGCAGAGCGATATAGTTAGAACATACACTGTTGTATGAATTCCATGAAAACTGGTTTGTGCAAATTCAGTTCATAGTTATATATAGGAAGACACAAATCCAGTCACAAAGCCAAATAATGGAGTCTTGCTTGTGTTACCTATTGCATGAGTGTAAATCCTCTTGAAAACCTCGGCATCCCCCAAACCTCCTCTTCCCCTCCCATCATCCCCAAATGTTTTTAGGGTTAGGGGGAAGGGTATGAGGGAAAGGATGGAAAAGAGGAAGAAGTCAGACTACATTACTGTTTACTGATACGTCTGTGTCACACCAGAGAACTGAACGAGACTGTGTCTCTCTGGTCTGAATGATCCCAAGGTAAAAGCGGGAGGGGTGGAGTGGAGAGAGAGAGAACCGGAAAGCACTTCTAGCAGGGGCTGGAAGTGTGTTTCAGACAGCTATGAAATCTGCTGAGCCATGACCAACTGCCCGATCACTGCCCATTTTATTCTCGAGTGAGATTTCATCCCTTATTCCTCCAAAGTACAATATTAATAAATTGTTCTGGAAAACATCAAAGTTATTTGGAAAGGTCCATTATGGCGTATTATTTCTTTATGCAAAATGGCTGTTTAACAAGATTGCCTCCTTGAACTTTTCACATGAATAGGCAAGCCAGTCTCATTTGCTAATGGAGGCTTTACAGAAGATCCTTTCCCTGCCCTTGTCTCTCTTTACCATTATTTTATGGATAATAATTTACAACTCGTGTAAACGACGGGAAAAAACACCCTGGAGCACAGAGTGACATTCTCAGAACCGCCATATGGTGTGAACATCCCAGAGGTACATTTTAAGGAAGCCAGGCCTGGTCACATTGGAAGCACGAAGGGAAGCGGAGGACAGGGGACCCTTGTCACTGAGGCAAGACCACAGCTGACTTCATAAGCTGCCAGCCTTTGCTCAAGAAACCCCACTCACGGGACAGTTTGCGTCGGCTGTCGTCAAGAAAGCGATGCATCTCCAAGGCAGGAGCTGCAGCCCTCTTGTCCAGATTTGAGCTCAGCCAAGCAATGTGGGTAATTAGGCTGCTGCTGCTGCTACTATTGATTATTCCAGCGATCAAGGCAGAGGCAAGACCAGAGAAGGAACAGTAGCAATATCGGAGCAAGAGAAGATGTGCTGGACAGGAGCTCACCCAGCACTCAGACACCCAACTCAAGTGTGGGTAGTGGGAAGAATTAACTGCACTTTCCTGAGGTTGCCGCACCCAGAAGCCACTTTGGGCATCACAGGGAATGTTTTCTGTTCTCTATTTGGCAAATTCTTCTGTAGTTTTATGTTACATGGATGAACCTCTCTAAGCAGCAAGCAAAGATGTTTTCAGTTGCTTTTCAGAAGTGGAGAGGAGATTGCAGAAGGCAAGGCATGTTCCCTGGATAGGAAGAGAAAAAACCGAGAGGATTTTACTAACCATGCAAGATATAATAAGATCAGAAAAAGGAAAATTAAGGAGTTACGGAATATATTTCTTTTCAAAGATGATGAGTTTTTAAATAACCTCAGGGATGAGATTTTGGGGAAAGTATACAGTGCAAAAAGAAATTAATCAAGGTTTTATTTTGATTTTGTTTCTTCTAGGCACAAGTCCTGAGGAAACGAAAACATTCTGAGAGAAGGAAAGGGTTGAAAATTTACTAGTTTGTCAATATTAATTAGAATAAGAAAGAGTAATTACTTCTGTTGTTAAACTCACCCTTACTCATGGACAAGCACAAAGCTATTGAAGAAAGTAGTTTTAAGTATAATGACTCCAACATTGCCCCCATTATAACAATTGTTATTTAACTTCTCCAGTTGCCAGTTTCCTCGACTCTGCTGGATACACAGACCTTTCCACCAAAGATCACCCTATTCATGCAAGGAATTGTAGGATTTCTAAGATTATGAACCTTTGCAAGGAGCCAAAGAGATAGAGATGTTTCTTTGCCGCAAGACATTTTTATTTCTTTTGGGAATTTGATACTTCTTCAACATTAGCATGATGTAAGAATGCGAAATTTAAAAAAATCCAAAAGTAAAAGCTATCTTTCATTCTTCAATCAACCATTATTCTTCATTCAACCATTATTCAACCATAAGATTCCTTGATTTGGAGACTGCAGTTGAAAGGAGTCTTACAAAACCTTCAGTGGTGTGTTTGTGTGTGTGCGTGCACGTGTGTGCGTATGCACACATACATACGTGTGTGTTAAAGACACTTCCAAGCTGATAGGAAAAGACAGGATTAGGAAATACACCCTTAGGGGCTTGGGATTTAGCTCAGTGATTAGAGTGCTTGCCTTGCAAGCACAAGGGCCTGAGTTCGATCCCCGGCACCACCAAAAAAAAAAAAAAAAAAAAAAAAAAAAAAAAAAAAAAAAAAAAAAAAAAAAAAAAAAAAAAAAAAAAAAAAAAGGAAATACACCCTTTAGAGAGCTAGGGCTGTAGGACACCTCACAGCAAATGGGGATGCAAAATGCTGTGGATAGCAGATACCAGCCAATGCATGGTCAAGATGACTGTACGTGTATCAAAAGGGCCTGGTTAAACAGGTAAACTAATACTTACTGAAACATGGCTAAACAAAAAATCATCAGGCCGTTGTGTGATTTTTTGCATTGTGCTTATCTATTATCATAATTTTAAAAGTACCAAATTACCCATCCCATTGGTTGGTGCAAGAGTCCAAGTTAATTCAAATATTTATGTGCAAGGCTTGGTACTAACCTACTATGTTTCTTAAGAAGAATGGACACTTCTAGCAGATGAGAACGTCAAAGTAGTACTTTCATGGTGGGAGTAACTTGAACCCCATAAGAAGGTTATCCCTGAAGAGTGTGTAGGTAAGTGTTCATAAACACAATTACATCTTAAATGCTTCAGGAAATGTGGCTACTTTAAGAAAATCATAAACTATCTTGTACAAAACAAAGAAAAAGAAAACCAGAGAAAGAGAAAAAGAAAAACTTTTGATAGTTCTAGCAGTCTGTGTGTCTTGTAAGTTTTTAATTTTGTACTTCTTTAGGAGAAGGCACATCTGCTGTCATGTGGTGAAGTATCATTTTTTAAACAAACAGCATAATATATCCAACCTTTTTAAAAAAACGTGTAACATAAACATTGTATTTTCACAAATGCCAAAAAAATGTTCCCTTAGAGTGTTTACCACAAAGACACCTCGTGAGGGACAAAAGATTTCCTTCACATGAAAGATAATTTGTAGTGCATAATGTTGTAAAGAAAATTTCCACTATTTTGCCCATTTAAAGAAAATGTTTTTTATTGGTTATGCTGGACAGTACTTTCATCCTGTCCTGTTACAAAGATAAATACATCAGAATACATCTATGTTCCTAAGAGGAAATATTTGTTTAAAAGTAATCTTTTCTTACAAAGAATGTGAAAACATTAAAATGTAATTTAAATGACCTTTCTTTGGAATCATCTAGTGTATTTCCTTAATATAATGCTAAGTTACACCATGATAGGCCTTAAAAAAACATAACATGCAAACCTGTGCTGGTTGGTGTGTGTGTGTGTGCATGTAAGTGTGTGTGTGTGTGTGTGTAATATTATACATATGAAGGTGCATGTGAAAATTCTAATGTGAAAAACTATCAGAATGGTTGCCTTTCATTTATTCTGATGGGCTGTGAAAGTCAAAGAGAGATCAATCCACAGAGGCCAGTAACATTAGGAGTAATTTAATTAGGGTTGTCTCAATCTGAAATATCATCTAATCCACTTATTGCTGGTGGGGAAATACGTGTATTTATATTTGTCAGAAGTGATTATGTACGTTTATAACCTGCAAAGAATTATACCACACATTCCACGAAGAAGACAGTCCTATAGGAAAAATTAAACTGGCAATATTTTTCATGTCACATTCAAATGTTTTTTAAAGGAACAGTGATATTTTTAATACGAAAACTATGCATCATAACAACCATGAATGCTCAATTAGGACATGTTCATGCATAATTCTTGGCGCTTGTAAAGAAGCAAACTTGTACATTTTCTCGGGCAACATGGATCGGGGCTCGGGTTCCTACCAGCAGGTTACATTTCAATGACGTGTTACCTGCTGGAGTCCTAGGACACACTGACTTGGAGAGTGGCCAATGCGATCCATCATCCCCCATCACCCTGCCCAAGACCGGATTTTCAGATCAAATGAAATTACAGGCTGCACAGCTGAATGTGGAATGTAGGGCTCCAAAGAAGCTTCCTGGTGTGCCTTAGCCATAAGGTAAAACAAAGCTCCTATTTGGCATTTCCCTAGGACCAAATGTGAGTGGCAGCTCAGAAGGACAGTGCCATTCACCGGGGTGTCCCACTCCTGAGGAGTTATGCAAATACGGTGGACAAAACACATTGCTTTGTTAAGCGGCTGAAATTCTGAAATGCACCTGCTAACGTGGAACTGTTAACTAGAGGGCCGTCTGCTTTGCAGAAGCTCTTATAGCTTTTTCCCCTCAGTCTTTCTTTGTAGACACCAAATCCACAGAGAAACTGATAAGAGAAATTATAATTAACAATTAATAAATAAGCCTCCTTTGCAAGGGAGGTCCCTTATTCCCAAAGGCTTCTAGATGCATTTAGTGACTAATTGCTTAAGCAGTTCTATCACCTGTGACCTTGCATCGAGCCCTCTCATTACAAAGAAAGCTGCACAAAGTTAGTCAATTTGTTCCAGGAAAATGAAGTTGATGTAAACTCTCATTCCTGCCTAAGAGTTTTCCAAATGCAGATGTATGTTGCCTACAGTTCAGCTCCAATGGGGCTCAAAGGATTTATTAAATTATCCCCATTTCATCTAGAATTTTCCTAAGTCCTGCATGCTACTAAGTGAATATAATATCGGCTTTCCTTTTTGTTTTCTTAACAGAAAGGGAAGGGAGGGTTGGAGGACACAGTTTGAAATTACTAGATAACAAACTCATGAGTGGATCTCAGCATGGAGAGAGATTTTTGTTGTGATAGGATAGTAGGATGGTCACACTTCAGTTCTACGAATATTTTTTTGCTGTGCTAAGACCTAAAGGACCAAAGCTTGTGAAAGTTTAGAAACTTTGTAAAAATTTAGAACTTTTTCTTTTTTTTAATGAGCCAAAACAGCATTTAAATGGCAACGGAGAAAGGGAACTGTTGAGCAATCCCCATGATTGGCTTCAAATGGAGCAACCAGAGCTGAACAGAACTTGGGGTTTCATATTGAGTTCCAGATTGCCATATGGGTTCAGATGACAGTTAAAGTCAATGAGTTGGCTACTTTTCAAATCAGATACATGACAATTTGGTAGGAACACAGGGGTGGTTTTAAAAAATATACTTTAATTAAAGATCACCGCATGGTTTCCACAGCTTTTCTGTACTTAGGATTGGCAAGCCTAGGATGAGTCCACACTAATGACCATGGACAGAAAGAAAAATACTTGTTTCTCATGCTTTTATAACACTGTTTATTATGATTCTTATAATTTCATGGTAAAAAAGACCCTGAGATTGTGGTGTCAGACAAATCTGAATCCCAGGACTCTATTTACTGGGTGACAGTGACCAAAATGATTAACCTTGAAATTTCCTCAGTGTCCCGGTTATCTACTGTCACATAATAAAACACTCCAAGGCTTAGAGATAAGTCAACGACCAACCATTTTATCAGGCTCATGGGTTAAGATTAGGAACTCGGGCCATAGCGGAGTTTGGCTTGTCCCTGCTTCATAGTATCAAGGACTAATGAAGGAAAGACAGAATCTAGAAGGTGTCAGAATCCTGGCTTGTGATGCGTCCAATCAAAGACCAGTTCAGCCCACACTGTCACCAGGAGCACCCAGACATGTCCTGGACTCCTTCGCAGTGTGGAAGCCTGGAGGAGTCAGCCTCTTCCATGCTGGTTCATGGCTAGAGAACAAATGCACGTCAAGCCAAGACAGAGAAGTATGACCTTCTAAGACTCCTTGAAACATCACATAGGATCACTTACACTGCTCAGAGCAGTCACAAGCTTGCCAAAGGGCAGGGGACAGGATACAGACCCCATCTCTCAGAGGCAGTATCAACCATCAGCATCACCACACAGGATGCAGTGAGGATTAAATGAGAAACACGTATAAAACGCTATCACAGTAGGAGGAGATACGAGGGGCACACTGAGCTGAACATTTACTGCTCTGTGGTCAGTTACAAGCCTGAGAAGATAAATTAATGTACTTTTTGGAATCTTGTAGGGGCAATAACCACTAAAGTAGTTTATTAAGGAGTGTGGTTCATGCCCCAAAGCACTTAAAGAAGGTGCTTCGGAATTGCCGACGAATTATACTTCGGACATTGGTATTGATAAATGTGTCAAAACAACAATTTAATTTCATGAAGATGCAACTGCATAATTTTCTTCTGAAGCCCTGGGATCCCTTATTGTCACTTAACAATGTCACCTCCTTAGCGTCTTAAGAGCACAACTTTTCCTGAAGTTTTCATTGTTATTTTGTTAAATCTGTACAGGAGAGATTGTGCAAACCAATGAAAAGAGGTTAGACAAGAGAATTGTGCCGGCCAAAATGAGTTTGCACAGCTGTGAGCAATAAAATACAGCAGCCATGGCAACCCTCTCCAGTGTCCCGATAACACATCCGAAATGAGGTTATTAGAATTATTAATTCACATTACTGGCTATTAAAATTACTACCTGCAGATTTGCCGCCTGAAACCCTTTTTGTGTGTATCAGAGGAAGACCGCATTTCCAGAGGGATCTGGATATTTAAATAGATGCAATCTATTGTATGTAAGGCTTTGGAAGAAGACTAGCAGATAATAAAGCTTGCAGTGAGATTGGGATCTTGCTTTTTGAGGCAAGGAAGGCAGATGTAAAGAAGGCTTTGTTCTCCTGGCAATGGCAGAAACAGGCCGGGTTCTGATGCTGGGATTACTGGACGCTCAGGTCCTGGATTCCCTGGAAGACAGTGCTGAAAATCCAACCCAGTGTGCGCTGTGTCATGAAATTCTGAGTGGCACAGAAAATATTTTACCTTGGTAAAGCATGAACAAAATCAAAAGAAGTCAGCTGAAAACGTGAGCTATTTGTAAGGGACTTGTGGGGATGCTCAGAAAGCCTACGGAGACTTGGCTCACTCCCTTCTATCCCCCATTAACTCAACTCAAAAAGCAGATGCCTGCTGTTTTAAGCAAAAGAAGAAACACCATTCCGGAGAGGCAATGGTAGGAATTAATCAGGGGAAGCAACCATACAGCTGAGAAAGAACATTTTATTTATGGAAATGAGCAGGAAAACACATACACACAAGGGAAAGAAAACATACAGACATAGAAATGTAACTACGGTTGCAAGACCAGAGCTGCCTCCATTTCCTCTAGCTCAGGAGCATCGTGGGGCATGCGCAGAACCAGTATCCCTCAGGAGCCTCCCCCTGGGACAGCAGTCACCCAACTCGGCTTGAGCAGGGAGGAACCCAGTGCGTCACACACAAGGTCAAAGAGGTGGGAGACACCACGGAACTCTGTGTCCATTTTGAAATATGGAGAGTAGAAGAAGGCTATCCCCTACTTTTGCCCCTAGGAGCCAACTCCTCTGAGTTCTGCACCTGCTCAAAGGTTTAATCTTACAGCCCCAAGAGGCAGCCTCCTGCAGCCTACCAACAGAGGGGTGTCATGCAGCTCTGGCTGCAGCACGCCCTCAACTGAACGGGCTGTCTCTCACTGCTCTGCTTCCAGAGGAAGTTGGTCTGGGAACCAGCTAGGGCAGAGCACTGAGAGGTGATGTGCAAATCCAGTTGCCACATTTTCCAGTCTAAACTTCAAACACGTGATCCACAGAGGACTTGGCTTCCAAATTCCCAGAGCAATGTGAGTCACAGAGTCCACAAGTCAAAAATGCTGAGTGTGCTGGAACATTCCGATGGTTTGTGGGATGACTTGATAATATGTTTGAAATTAAGTCTGGTTCAGAAAACCTGAAGGTATGTGTGCCCAAAGAAGTCATGCACAGAAACCTGCCTGAATAGGATTTTGTCATGGACATGAGCCTCAAAGAATGGTTCAATCTCACCCAAAGCAAAGAGCTACTCTGAGATTTTCTAATACCCTCCAGATCTTTTCTCTCCTGCATATTTCAACTGAGTTGACAATCTACTCTGCCCAACAAGTCTCTACTGAATACTTGTCTTTGTCTCAGACCCATGGCACCTATGATGGGGGATGGAGGATTGTTCTAAATAAATGGCAATGGTTTGTTAGTATTTTGAAATCATAATGTCTTACAGTTCTTGCTTCCTGGTAAAAATGCCACACATCTCCTGGAAATACATTAAAAAGTATTTTTTAAAGGATTAAAAAAGGCTGAAATATTTTAAATATTTGTCCATTAAGAGGGCTTACCCTTTCGTTTGGCTTAATTTTCAAAGTTATCTGGCTTTCTTCAAAGTTATTTGACTTAAAAATAAAGGTTTTTTGATTATAAAAGGAATTGAAATGTTAAATAATATTAAAGCATGAAAGTAGAAAGTGAATGCTATTCAAGAAATCATCACCGGCCAGTGAGCAGGTCCTCGTATTTTTCCATGCATGTGTGTGAGTGTGAAAAATGAAGCAAATTGGGGTAAACAGATTAGCATCTCTTGCTGATCTACAAGTCCTACTCTCTGTCTGTGGATCAAGAAGATATTGAGATTCCAGATTCCCCGAGCTCTCATCATGAGTCTCAAAAGGCTCTTTTCTTTTTCTTTTTTTTTTTCTTTGGTGCCAGGGATCGAACTCAGGGCCTTGTGCTTGCTAGGCAAGCAGTCTAACCACTGAGCTAAATCCCCAGCCCCAGTTCTTTACTTAAATCACAAGAATTGTGGAGATTCTGTAAGCAATAGTTTACATTCACTTCTAGATTACTGATCACTCCACGTCTGTATCAAGTCTCTGCTTGTTCTCTGTCCCTGGCGCACAAATCAGCAGCAAAAGCTTCCCTTGTTTTCTGGACTCTGTAGGTGCTGATTCTGTGTGTTGCCACTGGTGAGGACACGGTAGAAGCTGCCTCTGTGTCTTGAGATAAAGGACAAGCAACCCTCTCCCTTTGGGTGTCACTTCAGACTTGCACCTTAATTCCCTAGTCATCTACCCCTAGTTCTTCCAGAACCTCCTATTTAATCTCACCCTCTCCTCCTCTGTTGTTCTGCTTTTGCTACTTTCAAAACCACCCTTGTGTGTGTCCTATCAAATCCTTATCTGCCTTCCTTCTGGCTATTTATAAAGTTTCACTCGCACTGATATCGGAAAATGATGACACTCACCCTTTACTTTATCTGTGAGTTCTCCTTTGACTTCCTCATCCTTTCCTTAACTTAATCACCAAAGATTCACTCTTTCAGTCTGTCAAAAGCAGATTCGATAAGCTTCGTGAGCCCGCTGAGTGCATGGAAAGGCACACAGATGTAGACGCACGGAAAACAGAATCTGGACGAGGCGTCCATCTAATAACTCTCAAATGGCCGGGTTCTTTGGGTTTTCACCTTCTGCTAAACTTGGCCCTTTGGACATTTTTTATGCACTTGTGGAGTGAACAGAGTTATCCCTGGGGGTAGCTCACCCCTTGGCCTTCTCTTTCCTAGACGAGTCCTCCCCTAAGTCTTGACTTTTAAGTGTTTCTCTTCATACATCAAATAACCAACCTAAAAATGAACCCTGTTTGTTTCCTTTTTAAGACACCTTCTTTCCCTTCTTGACTGTCAATAACACCTCCCCACTTCCCAAACTCGAGGGCTTGGCAATCATCTATTATTCTTCCATTTCCTTCTCTGGCCTCGCTCATTCCCACGGGACCCTCGCTCCACTTCCTGAGCAGAAATCAGACAAATTGAGAGTTTTCTTTCTCACTTCCACTGTGTCTCTAGTTGAGACTGAAATAATTTCCTGCCAAACCTGTGTAGGAGTCCATCTTCTACCCTCCTCACACTCCTGCTTGCCTCTTCCCATTCCTAAGGCTCTTAAATTTTACTATCAAAATGTTTTCTTTTCTCAGCCTTTTCACACTCCCCAGCCCCCAGTGGAGTCCATTCATGTGGGCTTTTTTTCCTTGTAGACTTCCAGATTTATTTTTTTATTTCTCAATATAAAAGTCAGTTCTGCACAGTATTTATACAACCCTCCCTTTTATATAAAAGTATTTCACAATATATGTACGACCTTCCTTTTTATCTCATCTTTGCCCCTCCTGAGCTTCTACACCCACCCTTAGCCACTGGCTGGCTTAGACATGGTGTTATTGCATCCTTTAGCTTACAGAGACCTGTACTTTAACATATTTTACATGAAGTTTAAGCACTACACTATATATACCTTATGTACCATATCTTCCTCCGGAAGTCTGCTTGCAAATAACAAGACTGTGTTGTATTTTATTTCCACATAGCAAACGATTTCTAAACACTTGTTGTTTTGAATCATAACAAGCCGTGTCACGATTGTTGCTGTTCCTTTAAGAATACTTCCTGACCTTGGACAGGAAATGGGAAGTGGAGCAGCCCAAGAATAGCCTTGGGGAAGTGCTGTTTTGGAAACTGCTCTGGGGATAACATGGAACATTTCCTAAGACCCAGGTGAAACCGCAGCAAGAGAAATCTATCTCAGTTGCTTCCCAGGGAGTTTTCATGCACTGAAAACTGTGAAAATGTCTCCGTACTATTTTAATGGAGAAGGTACTTGAGACCATGGGACCCGTTTCTCAACGCTGATGAAGCTGGGTTCGTGCCTAATGTGAGCACCATGCAGTGGGCCCTGCTACCTCCTTTCTGAATTCCTTGCCTCGGCCCCGGATGACTTCCCTGTGGCATGTGCACTCACACTTCAACTGGAACACCCATTTGGATCCCGTTGCTATGAGAAGCCCTATTTCCTCCAGTATAACTGAAGCCCATTTGTTCATAGCAGTCCCATGATGCTGATGATGCTGTTGGTCAGCTTTCTATTACTATAAAAATAACTGAGGTAATCAACTTGTAAGGACAAAAGATTTATCTTGGCTCATGGTTTCAGAGGTTTTGGTCCCTAGTCGCTTGGCTCAGTTGTCTTTTGGCCTGTGGCAAGGCAGCACATCATGGCAGGAGCTAGTGGTAAAGCAAAGCTGTTCTCCTTTGTGCCTGGGAAGTGAAAGGAGAAGAGCAAATGGCTGAGGTCCCCTTGCCCCCTCCAAGAGCACACCCCCAAAGACTGGAAGACCTTCCTGAGGTCCCTCCTCTCAGGGTTTCCACCTCCTCAGAGCTCCAAGCTGGGAACTAAGCCTTTAATTGTGTCCCAGGTCCCAACGACAGTGCTACTGACTTTCTCCCCATCCTTAGGTATTGCCCAGAGCCCTCACACAAAGAAGCATGGAAATGGCTGATGCTACAACCTCCATAACACGACACTCTTCTAAGTGCTGCTCCCTGGCAGAGGCAGCTACTATTCTAATGCTGCCCCAAGCTGGTCTCCCTCAGACTACTCCTGGGAACTCTGTCGCAGTTGCTTGTGCTGTTTCACCTCTTAGATTTTAATACATATTAGCAAAATCTAAATGAGATTCTTCATTGAGGTAATTTCAATTTCTTCCCAAAGATAGGGAGGGAAAGCAGCATGAGGCTTTGCCAGCTGTGGCTTTAGCACTTTGATGGAAAGATGCAAGCTTCCTCTTTATCTCTTTATGGATCACAAAGGCCTGAACTAATTAGTACTTATTAGAAAGCCAATTAGAAATACATTTTATTTCTCCATGTGGTGTAAATGGAATATGCCGAGGTTGATTGTGGACGGAGATGTGCTCTCCACCACTATTGCAGATGTGGGGTCTGGAGAGCGCCGCACAACTAGGAGAGTGGGATTCTCTTTCCCGCATGCTAACTGGACCCAAAGCCCTGAAAATGCTAGTATCTATAGCTTCAGGCAACAATTGCCCTTTCCTAATTATGGTCTAATCTCCCTAGCAATTCAGTGGGTTACTTTCCTATAGTATTCCGTTTTATTCCCATTTTCCTTCTTCTAAAACTTGCACGAACTGAGTCTTTTGAATTATAGGTGTTGGGCACCTATAATTACACGTAAATGCATCTGTGTTCCAGAACCGTCCATCCTCTTCTCTGATGCTTCTTATTCAGTTATCTAAGAGTACAAAATCAGAGTGACTCTGTCTCCCCTCCCATATAGCCCCTGCATCTTGTACTGACCTTTGATATGCTCTTCATCTTTCCCTAAGGGATCTGTAGTCAATCAATGTAGCTATGGAATGCAAAAGATTTGGACCCACACTTTTTAACACATTCCTATTCACCCAATCGCTATGCCAGTGACCATTTATTAAATACAAAATTTATTATACATATTATATAAATCTATCTATTCATCTCTTTTTTCTCTTAGGAACAAGCTTTAATAGCCACCGATGTCAGACAATGTGGGAGGTTAGAAGGGAGATGGGTTTTTCTGTTAAATGTTTTCCTGTGACTCCTCACTGTGTAAGCCATTTCTGGCTCTCGGCTCACAACATGAATTTGTACCCATTTCTGTTACATGTCACTTCTCCCCTCATCAGAATAAATGTTTCTTCATAGCTAGTACTATGTTCACTTTGAAATAGGTATCATAAGTTTCATGATTTCCATGTGGACAAAAGATATTTGTTAATTATCAGAAGTACTTACTCAGGAGCTCAGCTCTGTCCCACTGTTGCTGCTGCACTGACTAAGCCATCTGCTAGCCCACTTTCTTATACTGTGTGATTTGGGGTCTCCTGTGTGTCATTCTGAAAGCCACCACTGCTACTCTCTGAATTGCTTTCTACAGTTCATATTCTTTATTGCCACTGCCTTATTTTAGAATCTTACATTGTTCTCGTCTTTCACTTGCCTTTGAGCTTAAACAAAATTGACCTCATTGTATTGGTCACTGTTTAATGGTTATTCAAAATTAAATGTAGCCCTCAGCACAGAAAAGTCTAATAAAGACGATTACTTATTTTATTCTGTAGTATCACTGCTCTGTGTGTGTGTGTGTGTGTGTGTGTGTGTGTGTGTGTGTGGTGTGTACCAGGGATAAAATTTCAAAGTTGTGACTCTAAACAAAAATGGCCAAGAAGTTCCATTACCCATAAAGTATAAAATAAATAGCCGTCCCCAGAAAGGGCATATTAGTTACTTGAGTGACATTTACATTAGTATTTTCTTCTAGTTTTTCCATGAGATTTGCTTCATCTCCTCTTTTTACAAGCATCTCTTTGGTACTGATTTATTGTAAGTAGAATCCATCACATGTTTTTCCTTATATCAGGTAACAAGTGATGTGGAACTTCATCTGTCCCTAAAATCAACTCTTCCCTTCCATCCCACGACAGCGTAATGTCATATACCTTCATTTGGGACAATAAACGCTTTACCTCCACCCTGTGTTGATTCATGAGCCTTTGTTTTTTGTTTGTTTTCTTTTTGGTTGTTTTTGGGGGGGTTGGTGCTAGGGATTGATCTCAGGGCCTTGCCCTTACTCTGCAAATGCTCTATCACTGCAGTTAAATCCCCAGCCCCAATTCATGAGCCTTTGTTTAATGAGGGGAATTGAGCTATTACTCAATCCTGACCCAGGGGTGCTTCTAAAATTCTTCTTTCAAAGTGTTATGGTTTGTGTCTAGATGTCCCCCTAAAGCCTTACGTGGTAAGAGGTAGCTGGATCTAGAGTGTGTGATTACTAAATTAGTCCACTGATTGTTTTGGCGTGGTTCTGCTGAGATCAAGGATGTGACGCTAGGATTAAGGGTATTAGGTTTAAGGGTGGGAGTACTGCCCACCCTAAAATCAGGTAGCCTGGATAAGATGTAAAATACAGGAAGAAGCTAGTTAACCCCCACTTGCTTGCATTCCTTGCTTACCTGGCTGTGTTCTGCCTGTCTGCCCTGCCACCCTGCCTCAGACCCAGCTGACTGTGGACTGAAACCTCTACAAACTGTGAGCCAAATAAACCTTTCTTCCCCTAACTTTGGGTGTCTAGTATTTTGCCCCAGCAATGAGAGAAAACCTAACTAACACACAAAGTAAAGAAGATTCTAATATAATCTGGGTGTGCTTGCCATAAATTAAAAGTATGATTTTTATTTTCAAAGATTCTTAGGGCTTTGAGCTTTGGAAACTTCAACAACAAGGTCCCCAAATGTACAGCTTATTTCCCATTATGCTTTAATATTACATATCACTTGTTCTTTATGATTCTGTTCCTAGCCATGTTCTCTGGTATTACAGTTGGCTGACACTATATTTTCTATACATACAGGTATTTCTCCAGCATCATCCTCAGTTTCTGTTTGCATCCCAAGTTAGTCACTTCTACATACATCTACAGTTGATCATTTTTCCCATCTCTCAGGCTTCAAGAAAGCTCTAAGTGTAATGCTGGTCTGCTTCCCACCTTGTTCTGTTAGGTGGTTGGAGGGGTATTTCAGGATTTGTTACCAGCTCCTTGTGGATCCTGCCTGGACCATGGAGATCCAGGTCTCCTGTGCTGTTGAGATCAGAGTTAGGGCCCCAGGTGGATTATTTGAGACTTGCATGGCCCTCTGGGAACTAGGACTACTAGTGCACTACCATTTCCTGAGTCACCAGTGTACATTTTTGTTATTTATCAGATAATAAAAGATGATTTAAACTTCCCTAGTTGTAGTTTTGATATCTAGAAGTTATGCACGCATTAACACATTTCATAATCTTCAGTAGATGTACGCTTTTTTAGAATGTAACAATCCCAAAGAAGTAGTTTATGCCTCAGAAAAATGCCATGTAGCCCTTCCTCCTGTCTCTGGTTCCTTCTCACATGCCTGCTCCTGCCGACTCTGTCCAACACAAGTGAACACAGCTTACTCTGCCATCTGGGTCATGGGGCACCGCTTCCCTGTGGGTACCACATCTGAAGCACGAGAATCTGAGAAAATTAATAACAAAACGTTCCCTAACTGCACGTGGCATTGATGGGAAGTTATGGGACTATCTGTAGATATTCTTCCCTCCTCCCTTCAAAATGATTCCAGAACAAAGAGTTATTCCAGCTTCCCTTCATTATGCACACTCCCGATTTCATTCCCACATCTATCCAGTAATCACTGGCAAAGCCTCCCCTCTGTCCATCCAACTGGGTCAACTCTAGTCCACGTGATTGCTAACTGCCACACTGATGGCTCTTCCTGGCCACACTGCTGCCAAGTCAACCCTCATACTACCCTCAGAATAAATCAGAAATCACTCCGTTCCTAATGTTTACTGTCTCAACTCTCAACTGTGGAATCTGAATCACAACTAAAATGTGTGTGAGTCACGGCCTGAGTTTTAATACTGAAAGTTCCCACGACTGATGTGCCTGTGTGGGCAGTCACCAACTTCTTCTTTCGGACACGTTCTGATGATGAATCAGCTTCTAGCTGCCTTGTGATCTGCCCTCTTCTTTCTCCTTGATCCTTCACAGTTAGTTAAATTCTTCTGGGAGGAAGCTCAGAGGGATTAACTGTCAATTCCACTCACTCCAGACACTACAACTTCTTTTTGACAATATTTTTCTAGCCTTGTTAGGTCCCTTTCCTCCTTTTTCCCTTAAGCAGTGGATGTATTCATAACGTCTCTGGCGTATCTTTTCCTGGCTTTTACGGGCTTATCCTGATCCTAACAGCATCCCCCATTCTGTTGGTGTCTGCACTTTTCCAGAACATACTTTACCCTACTTGACCTCCTTCGGCTGTTTTTCAACTTTCTCGGATCTAACCTGACATGTCCCTGTGGTGGCTGTAGGAGCTGCCCCTCCCCGCCCCTATTCCTGTGGAAAGCGCCCATTCAGGCTGAGGCATCACATCTCTCAGATTTGCAGGAGTTTACACAGAAGTGTACAATGCCAATACCATGAATGGACTTTTAGGCAACTAGCAGTTCTCAACTATCCAAAACTATCACTTGTAGAATGAACATATAAACTAAAAAATGGTAAAGACGGATGAAAAAGAATATTCAAGACAAAATTTTAATTTCATGGCATTACAATGGGAAAGCAAAGTAAGAGTGAACCAAAAGTTAGAGAGCCATCTTTCTCCAGGTAGATGAACAAGAAAGCGCTTGAGCTAGCCTCCTGACTCCACCCTCGCAGATGCTAGAATGCTCTAGGTAAGTGTCATGAGCTGTGAAAGCTCCTTTCTTTCTTTCCTGACCAATCTTTAAGCAAGGTTGGATAAGAAGGTCTCTCTAGAGCACTGGACAACACCCTAGAAATAGAACATGACAAAGCAACAAATAGGCAGTTTCTGAAATTCCCATCACAGAAACAACAGGACAATGATCTCACGGACATGTCCCAAAATGTAAAATCAAAACCAGGGTATCTACTTCCCTTAAGGCCAGCTTACTCTCTAGCTCTCCTATCCTCTCTGCCTCAGGGGTGTCACCAGACTTCAGTTTGCCCCTAACTTTGGATTCTTCTCCTTTCCGCTCCAAGAGAGCCAGCCCAACCCCTATTGTTTGTCTCAAACTCTCATTTATTTGATTAACATTACCAAACTCTGAACAAATATTCTCATGAGGTATTTTTTGATGTCTATTCATCTTTAATTGCTTTACGTCCAAATTGCCTTTATTAAGCAGCATATATCCAGATGTTTATTATGTTAGGCAATCAAATGATCTCTCTCTTTTCAACAGATCAGTTTAACTCATCGTATTAACCAGGATTAAATATATATTTGGACCAACTTTTATCATTTTGGGTGCTATTCTCTTTGACTTTCTTATGCCTTTACCTTGTGCTGTGATGAAATGTTTCTGCATTTTGTACAGAGCGTGATCAAAATATATGGTCAATGTTTCAATTAGTAATTTATTCCAGTAAAAGACAGATTACCATTAATACCCCTTGCGGCACTCCCCTTCACTTTGAGCACACTTGTCCCACCATTCTTGCCACTTTCTGAAACTTTTCTGGAAAACTTTTTGTGAGTATCTTTACAAGGTATAAAGAAAGAGTGATGCATGCTGTGTGGCCAGGGCTACCCAACACAAAGGCAGGCTCATAGAAACATCATGCCGCATAGCTGTTCACTTTAGTCACCAGATCTGGCACCAGGCGACTTCTGGCTCTTCCCAAAAGACCGTGAAAGTTAAACGTTTTTAATCAATGCAAGACACTGAGGCAGCCACGACTAAAGACATTCACAAAAGAAGACTTCCAGAGCTGTTGGTCTGGTCCCCACCTTATCTGGAATTCTTTTTGTCTCTTTTATTTTGGAGGAGCTGATCACCAGCTGTCATTGCCTGACCCAGACTTCATCCCACACATGGCTTTGACCCTGCTTACCATTTTGTATTCTTCCTTCATTTTTGGCCCATAGAAATGTTTAGCAGTACTCGGCTGCGGCAGTGTCCTCTTTTCCTATTCACTCTCTCGCTTCTTGAAGTGTGAGGTGTGGGACAGATGGGAGGCATCTTAGAGCCTCCTCTACCTGCCTGAGCTCGACCCAGTCAGCCTCGCTTCCCACCACTTGCCAAAAAAAGACCTTTGACTCAGTCGGGGAGCTAAACCATGTTCCTTATCACTGCCTCCATGCCATCGCCCCCGCTGTATCCTGAACGGGCACACCTTTTTCTGCCTGTGAGTCTTTTAAGCCTTAGTCCAACTCTCTCCTTCCTGGTAAAGTTTTCTCCGAGTGCTCTACCCCACACTGCTCAGTCCTCTTTGGAATTCTTCAAGCAATTCTTAGATATTTGGCAAATGAAAATCTAACCTTCATAGTTTAGTCATTTTATGAACTATTTTGAAGGCTCATGATTAACAATGACTTGTGATTTGACTCAGGCATAAAATAACTAGTTAGTAAAATTAGATGCATATGAATAATGCTGACTTTATTATTCTTTATCACATTGTCAGTTACTATTAAAAAATGACAAAAAATTCCCTCTATTTCAGCTTTGGATAAGTTCATAAGTATCATTATTACACATCATACACAACATGGTAGAGTTTATTTTAGTTATAGAATTAATTTAATAACAGTGTTTATATCTGTACTTATATGGTTTTTAAGTTTTGAATGAGATCATTGTACTTTTCCATTATATTTCTTTGGATTTTAAAAAGAAGATGGGATGCTTTTTGAGGAATATTTTCAAATTTGGGAGATTTAAGACAATCCAGAAGCATCACTCCTCCGTGTTGAGCATCTGTTCATAGACTGCTCCATTCAGCACCCATAGCTTAGCTTTTTTTGTCTCTGCAATTTTATTACTGCGCCCCCCCATATACCCTTCTTAATCTGCCAACTTCCCCCAAGTGTCAAATAAATGAACCTTACTCAGAGCTCAAGTGTTTTCTCCCCTCCAAAACCCTTTTTATTCTCCATAGAGCTCTGGAACTAAACTGACTCCTTCCGCACCTGCAGACCCGCAGGACTCTCCGTCTCCCCAAAGTGTTTCTCACAATACGAGTTGGGGACAAAAGCTCATTCCCATGTCAGTGGTTGCTGACACTCACCTTTAGATTGAATTGAAGGTTAACAAGCATAGGTCAAGGGCTCTACTAGCCAGAGTTTAGATTACAACTCACATTCAATTTTTTTGCTTTGCTTTGTTTTTCGAGAAAGGGTCTCACTATGTAGTAATCCAGGCAGGCCTTGAACTCACTATGTAGCTCAGGCTGACCTCACACTGGAGTCTCCTGCCTCAGCCTCCCAAGTGCTGATGTGACAGGTGTGCACCACCCTGCCTGGCTTCAACATTCAACAAGTATTTATGGACTCTCTGCTACATGTCTGGCACTGTCATAGGTACTAGGACAGAAAGTTGGTCAAGGTCCCTGACTTCACAGAGTTTATACTTTTTTCCACAGGTTTTCCCAACTTGGAGAAAACAAGAATTCATTTTCTTTTTTTTTTTTAATCAAAACTGGTTTTTATTATGATGATAATAAATATCCTTACTCTCTAAACGAAGAACTAACGTTGAACTAGCCAGCGCACCTGGTCTCATGGGGGACAAGCCAGCCTTCCTGCTCAGTCCTGGCCCAGGGAGAAGGCAAGGGTGGGCTGGCAGGGGACAGTGCAGGATGTGGCCCCTCAGGGTGGGCTTCTCGCGGTGCAGAGCAGTGGGTGGGGGTCCAAGGGTGACGCCGGGCAAGGGCACCTGGCAGGGTGGTTGGACACTCAAGGCCAATCACCTCGACTCTCGGCAGGAGGCTCAAGGGAAGCCTCGGATCCTGAGAAGCCCCAGGCACGGGTGGGAGCCGCCGGAGGCCCCTCCAGCCTGGAGGGGTCAGAGCTGAGCAGCCCGGAGCTCCCCGGGGGGAGCTGCTGAGGGAGGCGCCCCTGACACCAGCAAGTAGGAGGGCACAAGGGCAACTTCCAGGAGACCCATCTGATCCTAGCGCCCCTGGGGCAAAGCTCAGTGGCACAGCGCACAAGGCTTCCTGCGGGCACGGTCACCTTCGGAGCGCAGGCCAGGCTCGAGGGTGGTGGGTATAGGCAAACCTCTGTCCTGGTGGTCCAGCTTGGGCCAGCACTGCAAACCCGCAACACGAGGGCGCCCCCGCGGGGTCACCGGGAAGCGCCACCTCCCTCCTGGCCTGCGTGGCTGCTGGGGACACAGTGTGGTGGGAGGGGCCTGGGCAGGGCGCCACCTTTGGACGTGGCCTCCAGAAGGACACAGCGTCAGAGGGCCCTCTGGGTGACTTTTGGCAGAGGGTGCCGCCTTTCCTTAGTGCTAAAGCGAGCAGAAAACATTCATATGCTTGTCTCTTTTTTCCCTCTTTTCTTCTTTTTTTCTGTATTTCTCTTTCACTCCTTCCCCCCTCGTTCCTCCCTCCTCTGCCCACCCTGAAGAATTCATTTTTCAACTCAGCAAGTACAGAATGCTTAGGGACAGCATTTGTGATTACAGACTGTCTCAATCACTTTCTCACTGCTAGGACACAATACCTGCCACCCGCAACACAAGGCAAGAGAGGTTTATTTTGGCTCAGGGTTTTAGTCCACAGCAGGTCAGTCCAAGGCAGGAAGGTATAGCAAAAGGACCTGGAGGGAAGCTGCTCAGGTCACGGCGACAGGAAGTCTAGCTTTTAATTTGACTTAATAGTTTATGTTTTTGCTTTTTCCAACTGGTTTTCCTCAGCACAGACTGTCCTTCAGGGTCCTGAAGCCAGGAACCCTGCACAGTTCATTCACACAAACCCCGTTTAGACAGGGCGTGGCATCCAGAAGAAAATAAATGTTTCCTTTGTTTGTTTTGCTCTAGTGCTCAAACAATTCATTTTTATTTTCTTCAACATTATCTATAGCAGATAATGCACGAGAATAATCAGGCAACAAATACCTGTTAGTTATGGATGACTTTGTTGATACCAGTACATAAACTAAAAGCAGGAGCAGAATCTTAGGACACAGACACCAAGGTTATATTATGAGCCACTATTATCTGGATTACTGCATGGAGCTTTTTGCGTATCTTAAAGTCCTTCAGGGATAGAGTTGTGTGTTCTACTTATTTTTGCATCTCACTTAGTGCCTAATGTGGTAATACATATTTACTTAGACACTCAACAGATTCTTCTTGCATGAATGCGCCTTGCAGAGGCTCCCACATGGTGAATTCAAAGCTTGAACAGCGCCCTGTTTGAAATGGAATTGGGGAACTGGGCAGCGGCATAAGTGATGCTCTGATATTAGGTGTTGGATGCTGAGGCATCTTACTTTCTGCCAGTTGAATCAGTTCTGTGGCAAGTCCCATATCCTGGACTAGCATTACATTCTCTATCTCTCTGTGTCCCCTTCTCCAGGTTCCTTAAATCCAACGATTTGGCAGGTTGGGATAATGCAAAGCAGTGGTAATGCCTGGTCTTCGTCTTATTTGTGATTAGTTTTTCTCAGTTATTCTTGTACTTTAACCTCCACCTCCAGAGACTTTGGACACATATTTTATTTATCCAAATGTTAAAATGTTACCATCCTTTGTGAGAACAGATACATTAGAGTACTTTTTTTGTTCCTTTCATGGAACTCTTCTTTGTTTTGTCAGTAATGCATGTGCTAGAGAACAACTTTAATGGGATCTGTTCTGAGTGCCTGAAGGACATATATAGACTGGAATTCTTTCTTTAATTTTCCTGATTCTGGGAAGAGCCCACCATTCTAACTATATCTGTACTTTAGCTTTTGCCTGCAGTAGTAGGCAGAATCCAAAGTTCCCTACAGATATCTGTGTCCTGATTTTTGGAACTTGTGATTGTTACCTTATATAATAAGGACTTTGCAGATGTGATCAAGTTAAAGATTCAGAGATTGGAAGATTGTCCTACATTGTCCTGCTGGCCTCAATGCAATCAAAAGAGTCCTAATAGAGGGAGGTGGAGAGTAATTTCAGTACAGAGGAGAAAAGATGATGTGATGATGCAAAAGCAAATATCAAGTGGTTTATTCTGAAGTTGGAAGAAGGCATCACAGACCAAGAAATACAGGGAGCCATTAAGAGACAGGAAATGTGGAGACACAGACTCTTCCCCCAGAGCTTTCAGCTCTACTGACACCTAGATTTAGCCCAGTGAAAGTGGGTTTCTGGCTTTCAGAAATGTTAAAAAAAACAAAAACCAATTGTGTAGTTTTAAGTCCCTGGAGCTATGGCAATTTGTTATAGCAGCAATTGGAATCTAATATACCTACTACATAAGTTTCCAGCTCACTTGTAAATGACACAGACCTTAGAAGCTATACTTAAAAGAGAGCCTTGAACTGCATGTAGTCCAACATCCAAAGTGATGTGGAATTCCATGGCACTGGTGGATGGAGAAGGAATCATCAGCTCAGCTGCTGGTCCATTTCACCTCATAGAACTCTATGGGGGGTAGGGGAGAACGTATCACAGAATATTTCTTCCCAGGAGACCTTTGATACAATGGAGTTGGACAGACAGGCCTGAGTCCCGAATGCACCTGAGGGCCCTCATCCACACAATGAGGATGAAACATGCACATTTACAAAACTGTTGGAAAGATTAGAGATCCCACTATAACACAATGATATGTGTTAGTCACTCACCAAATGAGAAGCAGAACAATTTTTGTTGTGAAACAAGTCAATCTTTCCTATAGCTTCACCTAGTTGACAATCGATACTTTACAACTCTATAGAGAAGTCAAATCCCTTCTCTTACATGTAAATCCCATCAATTATTGGAAAACAATAGTGTTACTGATCCCAGATAGAACATCCTGGATTCTTCAGCCACCACACATAAATTTTGACTTAAAGCTCATTATTTTCCAGTCTCAGACTCTGTCCCACCCCTAGTGTAGAAATAAGACACGTGGATAAGGACAGGAATGGGGAGAGCGAGATATCAGCACCCAGATTCTCCATCAGTTTCTCCATTGAGCAGCTCTGCCCCAGGTGTGGGACATGAGCCTGTGGGCAGCAATGTGCCTACTGAAAACATCTGTTGCCATTTAAAAGATGGCCTCTTTGTAGCCCTGTACCCAGAAAAGACGGTAGGTTTAAGAGGAGCAACACAGCAGCTTCCCTGATTTTTTACTTTCTCAGGATAACAAGTAAATAGTCTCAGCAAATGTTATGGTTTAGATCTACAGTGCCCCCCAAAATCCTCATGTTACAAGGTGGGGTATGAATAGAAGAGGCAGGTCACTGGGGACATAACCTGGAGAGGGGTTTTCTTGTCTCCAGCCCTTCCCTTCTCTCTCTATTTCAAGGTCGCCATGAGTTGAGTACCTTTTCCGCCATGTCCCTCTCTGCCATCCTGTTTCTTTCCTGGGGCCTGCTGACCAAGGACTGAAACCAGGAGCCAAAATAATTTAAGTCTTGGATGTTGTATCTCTTGTCCCAGTGATAAGAAAGTGACTAAGACAACCTGCAACAAAACTTCTACTCTAGCTCCGCCTTTGTCATCATGCCACTGCCCGCATCAAACCCTCCAGTGACTGTCTCCACTCAGCACTGGCCCACTTATGCCGCCCCCTTCTCCTGCCTCCTTTTAGACTTTTAACAACAAACTGCGGCAGCTTTGCAAAGTGCTACTTGCACGCCTTCACTTGCTTGACACAACGTGCTCCCCCACTCCTCTGTCTGCTAAGCAAGTTTCTGTTTCACCCATAAGGTGCATCTCAGTATTTACCTCAGTGGGAATCTCTTCTTTTACCCCTCCAGCCCAGCACCACCACCACGGACGTGAATCTGACCTCCTTTACACTAGAGTAATACTGTATACTTGCTGCCACCACAGTACATATTTGTGTCCACTGTCTCTGATGATCATTTGTCTTTCTAACATGTGAGCTTTTGCACTGTTTCATAGCAAGGACTTTTCATTTCTGTATTGCAGTACTTGGCACAGAGCTAGATCCTGGGACGAGCTCACTGAGTACATGCTGAATAAAAAGGTAAGAGCCGCTGAGCTCTCCAGGTCTGTCCATGCCTTTCACTGGCCCTCTCAATCTGAGATCTTCATCATTCCACCCAGAAGGCCTGCTGCACATCCATCCTATGCAGTGCTCATCAGCATTCAATGATACTGGTGTCAGGAGAACAACCCTCTCCAGGTGCTCAGACCCCAGCCCAAGATGGCTTCTCCAGTGAGCAAGTGCCCAAATGGACCAGATAACTGCATCTTCCAAAAATAGAATGACTTACCTAGGAAAAACAGCCCAAAGCAATCCTTGGAGTTCTCTATACTAAACTAGTTTGTGCCTCACAAGCTAGAACACAGTCTCTGATTGATGTGGGGTACTTGAATTACTTAACCCTCATTCCCCTTTAATCCATGAATCACTTACTTAAAAGGGGGAAAATAATATAAATGATTATTTATGTATTGCTTTGGTTCCCTTCTTGGAGCATTCTCTAGACTAGTCTATATTTCAGAGCATGTCAGTTCTCCTCAATCATTTTTTTCTTGACATAAGCTGATTTCTGAATTTGATATTTATTGCAACACACTTAATGTATTGCTCTGTGGTATATTTTTCTGATAGAGTTTAAAAATATGTGCTTATTCTTCCACAGGAATTGTTACTAACTTTCTGTTGCATATTTATTCAATTGTTTTTGTTTCAAAACAGTAAGTTACACAGTCATATGCAATTCTTTTGGTAATATCCTATACTAGGGAGAAAATCTGTACAAAATGATATTACTTTAAGTTAGTGGGGAGAAAGCAAAGAAATTTCTGCGTTATATTTTCTAGTATAAGTCTTCAGTAAATCTCCTATGAACCTATATTAACTAATTACTATGTGTCTTAGTTACTTTCTAGTTGCTGAGACACAATACCTGACACCCACATATTAAAGGAAGAAAGGTTTATTTTAACAAACAGTTTGTAGAAGTTTCAGTTCATAGTCAGCTGGCTCCAAGGCGGGCAGCATGGCAGAGCGGCCTGGCAGAGGAGGCTTGCTCATGGCAGGGGAGTAGGGAGCAGAGAGAGGGATCAAGGGAGGAGGAGGGAGATGCACCCTAACAGGTCATGCCCCTAGTGACTCAACTCCTCTGGCTGAGCTTCACCTCCTAAATCACATTTGGCTATAAACTCATCACTGGACTAATTCCCTGATGATTATCACGACCCCGTGATCCAATCACCTCCCAAAAGCCCCACCTATGAGCTCATGAGGCTTTGGGGGGACACCTAGATATAAACCATAACACTAAGGTTTGATTGTATTGTTGTTTAGCAGTTGTACACATGCTGATTATGATTTACTAAAGAGAGACAAAATTAATGTCTGTCTCGAATTCATTGGATAAAAAACACAAACAGAAAATCTAAACCCAATTTAACTTATCAGAGAAGTTGAGAAGAATCAGGATTGAAAAGTTGCTCTTTTCTGGGTAAGTATATTTTTCCAGTTGTAAGTCAAATATAGACAACTGCCTAGCTGACTATCATGGCCCTCACCTGCCTGACTGCCAAACTGCTTGGCTAACGGTTTCCTTTAGAGATGCACAAAAAACAAGATTTAGTTGGACCCCAAACCAAACTTTCTTGCTTAAGCACAAGTCATATCATACCTTATTAAGCAGATACTCTTCAGCATCTGAGAAACTAGCAACAACCAGTGGCTGGGAGTAGCAAAAAAAAAAAAAAAAGAAAAGGCAAGACCAGCTCCAATTACTCATTTCTCATGCATGGTCTGAGTAATATACCTAAATAAAAGCACTGAAGTTTAATGTGATTTTTCATTCTCTTTCATGGAAAAGTCTGTTTAGTTAAAACACAGGATAAGAGTTAGACTACTACATAGGTAAAGGTGAAAAACAATGCTAAAATATAGCAATCAAAATAGAAAATGGGCAAAAGACATAAACAGGTATTGCACTAAAGAGGATATGCAAATGGCAAATAAGTTTCTGAAAGGATATTCTACATCTTTAGGCATTAGGGAAAAGCAAATTAAAATCACTTTAGATATTACAACATACTTGCTAGAATGGCTGAAAAAATATCATATACATATACATACATATAGATATAGATTTGATACATTGAAGGCTGGATTCAGAGACACAAGACTCTCCTACATTGCTGGTAGAAATACAAAATAGTGCAGCCATTCTGGAAAAAAAATGGTTTCTTATAAAACCAAACACATGCTAAACAGAAGCACCAACAGTGGTATTCTTAGACTTTGCTCGAGAGAAGCCAAAGCTTATGTTCTCACAAAAACTTGCACATAAATGTTGCTGTATCTTTATTTCTAATAGCTAAAACCTGAGAACAACCCAGAAGTCCCTCAGTGGGAGAATGGTTAAACAAACTGTGTTCTATCTACATATACTCTTTATTACTACTCAACAATAAAAAGGAGTATCAGTAATACACATAACAACTTGGTGGATCTCAAGGGAACTATCCAAAATGGAAAAAGCTGATAGCAAAAGGTTCCACGAGGGACTGGGGATTTAGCTCAATGATTAGAGTGCTTGCCTTGCAAGCACAAGGCCCTGAGTTCGATCCCCAGCATCAAAAAAAAAAAAAAAAAAAAAAGGTTCCATGATACATGACTCCATGTATAAGATATTTGTAAAATAACTAAATTATAGAAATGGAGAACTTATTATCAAAACCTGTAGGACTGGGGTGGACCCCATTGTGCACACAGCCATGGGTACCATCTCAAGCACTGAAAATAATAAAAACCAAAAAGCATATTATTAGTTGCCAGGACCCATGAAGCAAGAGAAAAAAGCAAATGGCTGAGGCTACAGAGGATAACCCGAAGTGTCCTGGTGGTGGGGCAATCCTAAGTCTTTACTGTGGTGGTCACATAAATCTACACATAGGATAAAATTTCACAGAACTAGATACATGGGTAAGTGCGTGTAAAACTGGTGAGATATGAATAAGGTTGGTGGAGTGGATCAATATCATTTTTTCAGTTGTGATGTTGTAGCGTAGTTGTGCAGAATATTCACCTGAGGGAAAACTGAGTGAAGGGTACGCGGGACCTCTCTGTATTACTGCTAACAACTACCTGTGAATCTAGTTATCTCAACATAAAAAAACCAAAAACTTTAATACTGGAACAACATCTCTAGGCTATTGATTGATAGGATTGAGATTTTAGATTAATAAATGTGTACTTCTGAGAAATGGTCACTCTAGGGAGATGCAGAATATCATAACAGGTTTAAACATAACTGAGGGTAAGAAAACAATATATATGAGATCTGGGCCTCACCCTTAATTTTTCCCTTTTTTTCACTGCCTTCCACATTATATCATCAAATCCTACTTCCTGTACACTCCTTAAAATTTATCTCCTCCCCTCTTTCTATTACCATCTCGGTACAGGCAACCTTCCTTGGATGGACTACTGATCTACCCACTACCTGTGTGACTAGTTCCTGTGACTATGCTCTCCTTTTCCTTCTGGCTCATCATCAAAATTGCCACAGGCTAGTCATCTTCCTTAAAAGAAAATATCATGCTGCCATTCATTCCAGTTACCTGCAGGGTAGCAAGTAAGTTCAAGCACGAAGCAGAGAAGTCCCTCCATGGGACCATCATCATTTCATGTGATGATTAATTTCATGGGTTAACTTGACTGGGCCAGGAAGTGTGCATGTCTTTGCTCAAACATTATTTTGGGTGTGTACGTGAGGATGTGTCTGGATGAGGTTAAGTCTAGTATTGGTAAACTGAGTAAAGGAGGTTGCCCTCTTTGATCTGTTAGAGTCTTGAACTGGAAAAACAGCTGGATAATAGAGAATTCTCTTCCACTCCACAAACCCCACCACACTGTTTTTAACTGGAGTACTGGTCCTCCCCAGCACACAGACTGGAACTTGTACACTTGGCTCTCCTGATTCTTAGGCCTTTGGATTTAAACCACCAAATCTCCTGGGTCTCCAGATTGCAGACAGCAGACTGTGGCACATCTCAGCCTCTGGAAACACGTAGGACAATTCCTTATAATAAATCTAGATAGACTGACATCCAACAAGTTATACATGCCAGTTTTGGTTTTCTGAACATCCTTATACATCACTTTACCTACCTCCAGCTTTATCTCTAGCTCTCCCTCCACCCCTAGTATTGACGCTTAGAGAATTCTGAAGTACACATAAGCGTTAATGCTTCCATACCTTTGTCCGTATTCTCCCTTCTCATTTGATCCATTCCATCCTTGTCTTCTAGGCCACCTCCTATTCTCCAACATAGATACCCTCTTTTCTATGAAGCCTTGACTGGAATTTATCAACTCATTTTCTGTCTGGGACACACTGTTGAATTTATGATACTGGGTAGTACATACTGGTTTGCATGTCTATTTCTCACCTTAGACTGTGGGCCTTTATAGAAAGGTTCTATGTCTTCATTTCCATCTCCTCAGGGCCCACACAGTGCTTAGCAAATAGTAGGTATTTAATAACAATTGCTGAATTGAATTGCTGGGGAATTACGGAACTCCAGCAGACTTACCAAGGCGAGGCGGCCATGGCTATCTGGTGGGGGTAATTTAAGTAGCAGCTGTAATTAGTTGTACTGATGGCCCAAGTTAATGGCCTCCCTTTTTCATGTAAATTTACAGCTCCTCCTGTCAAGAGCAGTATCTGTTTCTCCACCCCTTGATTCTAGGCTGGCCTCTCATTTAGCTTTGGCAAATAGAATAAAGCCAAAAAGCATCCCTGTGTGCGTCAACTCCAAGCCCAGGACTTCAAGAGGCCTCATGGGCTTCTGCTCCCTCCCCTGGACCCCTGCCCAGCCACCACGTGAAACAGCCAGCCTGGTCTGCTGAAGGACTAGGCACCACACGAAGGCCTGTTGCCCCGGGAGCCCACGCCAGACAAGCCTCCAGTGAGCCAACACTAAGAGAAGTTAGCAGAACTATTCAATATGCACTTGGCAGCAGAAACATATCTAAGCTGGTCACAACCAGACCTGTAGATTCATGAACAAAACTAAATGATTCTTGCAGTTTGTTTTTACAGAATATTATTTTGGTAATAAATAATGATGTAGAAATTGGTACCAGAAGTGGAATGCTGATATAACCAAAAATCTAAAACGTGCAGCATTGATTTTAGAAGCAGTCAGAGTGGATGATGGGAAATGAGTAAGTACACTGTTAGCAAAGGCTATAGACACGATGGAGAAATTGTATTCAAAGCTAGAAGAGTGGTAACTGGTGTTATATAGCAGCAAAACTATTTGCAAAACTGTTACTCCTGCCCTTTATACTAAATGAAAGAAGTCAGTCACAAAAGACATATATTGTATAACTCCATTTATATGAAATGGCCAAAATAGGTCAATCTAGAGAAACAGAAATTAGACGAATGCTTGCCAACAGCTGGAGAAAGGGAGCAATGTGGAATGACTGCTCATGGGTACAGGGGTTTGGGGGGGTTAAAAATGTTCTAAAATTAGAGTGGTAATGGCTGGACAACCACAGAAATGTACGATTTGAAGAGTAATCTTTGTAGTATGAGAATTATTTCCAATAGTGCTGTTATTTTTTTTAACTTTCATTTGTAGCAAGATAGACAGACAGACAGATAGATAATTTCAAAATATATCTAAAACTGTTTGACTTTGGCCAAGAAAATCCTATCACAATATTGAAAGTGTTAGCTGGTTGCTTCTGGTCATATATGACGAAGGACATCAAGAAAGAGATGCAATAAAGAACTGGCCAGCTGATAAACAGAATGGCCTGTTGGAATGGAAAACATAACAATCACTCAGTCCACTCTTCTACTTTATCAAAGTAAAATACAGAATAAGGGCTAGTCAAGGGTATGGCTGTGTGACCTCTTGTTAAACCTCTCAAATGATTAAGGCAAAACATCAGGTCTGGACCAAATAACTCTAGAATATTTATATCATGATCTCACAAAAACCTAACTCCAAAGTAGTAGTATGTAAATCAAGAGAGTTGTGTCTACAATACAATGGTGGTTGTTAACTTCTATCTAATTAAAAGGATAAAATCATTAGATTGGTAAGAAAGCCACTACATTTTTTTTTTTTGCAGATACTCAGGCAAAATTGATGCTAGTCTAGACTTAAAGAACTGAAATTGTTCAAAATATACAAAGGGCTTTAAGTCACCAATGTTATAAAGGCAGAAGTAGGTTAAGAAAGCCAGTCATCTGCTAACATAGGCTGTTTCTTCAGATGTAGCCAAAAGGGGCAATGGGATGAAAAAACAATTTCAGAGGGTAAATGAGGAATCCAAAGGATGGAATAAAAACTTTGTAGAACAAAATGACCAGGAGCCACTCACAAAGATGGGAGCCAAGGTACAATTAAGGAACACTCCATGTTTCCCATTCCCATAGTTGAGGAGACCTGGTAACATTTACTCACCAGGATTTCAGAATCCCAATGGAATAGCTACTGCTAATTCTTCCCATTCTTTCTCTTCTTCGTTATCATATGCTGGGTCTTTACAGACAAGTGACTTATTTCTATATTTCAAAGCCCTCTAGATCAAAAGAAGCCACATCCAAAGAGTCATGTGTGGAAATGATACTGATTTTGATACTGTGATTAAATGAGATTTTGAGGTTCTTGGGAAAGTACGTGTGCAGTAGAAGATACATGAATAATTAGGACCAGAGGACGGACTACCACAAATTGATTGCACTGATAATTGTAATTAATAGCTTTCCCTGTATGCACACCCTCCCAAAATGATTTTGCTATTCCTTCTATCAAAAAATGGAAGCTGGTTCCCCACCTCTTGGGTTTGGTTGAAAAGCTACTAGCTACGACTAGCAGAATGTGGTAGAAAAGTACTGGGTCAATTTAACCCCAAGCCTCCACGATCTTTCACAAGTCTCCTTTCTCTTAGAATGCCACCTCCACAATGACAGCAGGCTTGGCAAGGCTGCCGAAGTACAACAGGAAATGGCATGAGTGCCACTGTCACCCCTAGTGGGTCCAGCCAGCTTGCAGCTGCCTGCTGATGTATAAGGGAACACCCAGGACCAGATGAACCACACAGCTGAGCCCAGTCTAATTGTCAGTCTGAAGAATTGTGAGCTAAGCAAACGCATGTTGCTTCAATCTGCCATTTTCGGAGTGGTTTTCCTGTGTAGCAATAGTCAACTGGTACAATAGGGCAATTGCTCCCTGTCAGATGTTGTTTCCAGCATCTCGCGGGTATTAGCTACTTTATTTCTTACACCCCTATGAAGTGAGTGTTATTATTGTGCTGTATTGCAGAAAATGGCGCTGAATTCAAGACAGAGGAAATAATGTGCTAAGGTCACCAAGTAGTAAGTAGTGGAGCTAGAATTAAAAAACAGGAATATGGAACTAGTATCCACACTTTTAAGTTAGTGCAACATATAATA
Organism: Hystrix cristata; assembly: GCA_004026905.1. Lineage (NCBI taxonomy): Eukaryota > Metazoa > Chordata > Mammalia > Rodentia > Hystricidae > Hystrix > Hystrix cristata. The sequence continues at coordinate 80,824 of PVJO010000034.1, forward strand.
ATTGCATTGAGCAATAAACTTGATAACAAAGATCATTATTTACCTCTGTTTTCCAAATTCTTGCTATTTAAGCCAGGGCTTGACAAAAATTAAGTTTTCCATTTGTATCAATACGTATGAGCATCTTCTCAACTTCTATGTTTCCAACCACAAGGAGCTAGTACCTGGAAAAGTTCAATTCTTTTAGTAGTTTACAATGTAACTTTAGCTTCAACCCCCATCCCCACCACCCTGCCCAGCCATGCTCACCCGGGCAATTCTCAGTCAACAGAGTACTCTGGCCATATTGCTCATGTGTCCAGAAAACAGCAGTTCATTATTTATGGCATGTTATATACCAAGTTCGGTGTTCTTTATGCACTTGAGAGGGTTTAGTTCTCACAGTTCCATGAAGTATTTATCCCTGTTTATAAATATGCACAGGTTTCTTATCTTTTAGGATAAAGCTATGCTTACAATAACAGAATGAACCAAAATGTCAGTGACTTAAACAATAAAAAAAAAAACTAGTTCTCTTTTGTTTAATAGTCTAAATATAAGCTGCTGAGGGAAAGCCGGGAGCCCCACAAGGTTACAGATTCAGGCAATTTCTGTCTTCTTGTTACATTATCCTCAACCTTCTACTGCTGCACAGCCCAAGTTAACTGAATCAGTTCCAGCCATCATATCTGGATCCCAGCCACCAGGAAGGAGGGAAATAAAAAATAAATAGAAGCAACACGTTCTGTGCTTTTAAGGGCATGATCTAGAACTCGCCCTTACCATTTTTCTCTCACATCCCAGCAGCCAGAATTTGGTCACATGCCCATATCTACTTACAAGGGAGGCAGAAAATGATCATCTTTAGCAAACCAGCCACGTGCCTCATCCAAAAATTGTCCATGTGAGAGTCAAAGAACAGGGATCAGGGTACAACTTGAAATGTGTGTCACTTTGAAGTCGGAGAGCCAGTGCGTGACAGAATTGGGATCTTAAGCAAGCCAGCCTGATGGTGATGCCGTGCTTGGTGACTGTGCTATGGGCTTCCCTTCCCTTTTTGCTCCCTTAGCCAGTTATTTTGCTTCTGTTGGAGTATTACTGCTGCCTTGTGTGTGTTTGTTTCCACCCCCAGACTGCAGGGCTCCCCGGGAGCACACTGCTGCTCTCCTCATCATTCTGACTTCTAAGCTTCCAATATACTGCTTCCAATAACAGCACATTCACTCCTTGCCTTCACCTATCCCTTACATGAGGAAATCCTACTGACACCCACATTTCAAAGGCCAACAAACTGGCACTTAGAGAGAAGGGAACTTCCCCCAAATCATGCAACTAGAAAGTGTCCAAACCGAGCCTAGAACCTGAGACTTTCTGCTTCCCAATCCCCTCCCTATGCTGTGCGTCCCACCCTGACCTCAGCCCCAGAAAGTCATGATTTGCATCCAGCCTTCATTTGCTCAGTAAGCTATGTAGTAAGCCACTGAAACAGTACCTCTGGGAGTGATAAACAAGGCTTATTATCTTGTCCTCATTCGCCACAATCTCCTGAGTTCTTGGGCTCCATCTGAGGTAGGATAGAAGAAATAAAATAAGTAGAAAGGACACAAGGAACATTGCAACTAAAAATTGTGCTTTTAAGAAGACTGAAACTTCCAGGATCCATTCAAAGCTACCCAAGACAATCCATATGGGAATGCTGTAAGTCCATAAATCAGCTTCATTAAGAAAGCAAAGAGCAGGAACCTGATCCTAAGGTAAAGGAACATGTTAAGAGAATTCAGAGAATGTTTAAAGTATCCATCTTGATTTTTTAAAAAGCCTGGGCTAATACCTGTGAAATGGGCCAATACCCTTCTCGAGGTGAGCCCACTTTTCTTCAAGAAGCATAAATGTTCCCAGTTCCGGGAAGCAACATACCTCTCTCTTGAGGTCCCACACTCTATTTCTCTGCGTATGTGCTTTGAAATTTCTAATAAGTAAGTCCCTTAAGACCTCTTACTGATGCATTCTGAAAACTCTTTTTCTATAAAGAAAGTTAGCAAACCTGGAAACTTACTCTGCAGGTACAGCAAGTTAGGTTTCTTATCTCAGCTTCAGGAAACTCCTCAGACCCTCCTGGTGAGATTTTCTCACAGCAGGCCGGTGGTAGGAGGTAAAAGAGGCCTCAAGACCATGACTTCAGTAAGTCCAGCCAAAGGCTTTTCATTTTTTTCTTCTTCCCCCAACCTCATGCCCTCTGAAATGTACCTTATTTCTTTTTCCTTATTTTTTCCTTTTTCTTTTTCCCTTTCTACAAATCCCTGCAGCCTTAAGTGGTTTGCTTTTTCTTTTCTTTTTTTTTTTTCCTTTTCAGCAGTTAGAGGTGCCCAAGTCCCTAGAAAAATAAGAGCTTATGCATGAAAGCACTGTAACAAGAGGCACTGGCACCCTCTAACTGGAAATGTGTAGTGGCCTCAATAAATATTCCCCAGGTCAACATACCCCATTCTGGGTCCGATGGAACTAAAAATTGCTCACTGGGGAGAAACATACGGATAGACCTATCAAGGGTCTCAAGCAGAGTTTCTTATGCAGCCATCACTGATGAGGCTAGTCCCGAGACACCATGGAGTGGACCAGGCTTTGGGGTGACACCCTAGGAAGAGTCCTCCTTCAATCACACACATCTTTGAGAACAGACACTTTAGACAGAAAGAGATCCTCTAAACTGCTCTTTTAATACCCCCCACCTCTCTCACTCTCAAAACCCATTGGCCTGGGCTCAGTCTGCCTGACGCATGCCTCTCATTTTCAGCAGCCAGACACCTGACCTAAACTGTGCAGAGTCAAGTGCCCATTCAGGCCATAACCGATATCTTCCTCAGGACCCAGTTGAGTCTATGGAGTCAGACTGAGACAATACTCCCTGGTTTTTTTTTTCTTTTTTCCTTCTCTCTTCCCTAAGAACCTATTCCCCTTCTAAGCCTTTCACCTCAACAGCTGGGTTTTACTAAAAAAAAAAAAGTTTTAAAAAAAGGCTGGGTGGGGCAGCGAGGCACCCTCCTCATGCGCCCCCCACGCGAGCAGGGAGCAGGGAGCTCACGTTCTCTCCGTTCGCTCTTGGTACACCGGGAAAAAGAGCCAATGGCGACTCAGAGGTTTGGCACAGCTGGCCAGAACCCAGCCATTTCTCTTTCTCCGCCAACAGCTCCAAGTTCCACTAGGGAAAAGGAAAGGGAACAAACAGTCCCCTTCGTGGGTCGCACCTCAAAGGAGTATGCTGCCAGCGTTTTGCCCAAGGCCACCATGGGGAGGGTCCATCTCAGCCCCTCACAGCTGCCCACTGTGAGTCTGCTTTGACTTTCCTGGACCGGAGGGCTGCTCAGCCAGCCATGCTGCAGTACACTTCTGTGGCCTCACAGAGTTGCTTCTCTAATGCTACCCTGCTTCCTCCCTCTACCTTACCTGGTTTTGGTATCCTTGTGACAATTTTAAGCCCAAGTTTATTTTCCTATCTAAAATCTATGTGATTCGTAGTGACCAAGTGGCATCCCCAAGCTTTTTTAAAACCTTGAGCTCCTTGCATATGTTACAGGTCCCTAGATATAAAGTTTTTTGAGGTGATTTTTTTTTTTCTTTGGTAAAACCCAGCTGTTGTAGCTGTGTGCAGAGGCAAGGATACTGGCCCCGGCCATGACAGCAATGGGACTGGCCAATGTTACTTGATCTGGGGGAAATTTCCTACATGACTGGCAGGGACGCCTAGACTAGTCATGACAGAAGACGGGGCAGGCTGTACAAGCAGCGTGAATCCTGGAGAAAGTGGGTGGACTGCCAGGGAGATCTGACCTCACAGACCTAAACAGGATCCTGTCTCCCCACTACCACTACCCTGCGCCTTTTTTACTATCTCTTTTCAAAAGTACAAAAGGGAAATCTTGAAGATATATGCTGCAGCTTACTAGAATATGGATGACTCGGTAGCTATCCCTGAAATATGACCTTTAGGTTGTGTCTTATGAAATTGGGACTGTTTTAAAATAGATTTAAAAAGGAAAAAGATGATTTTTCCTTTACAGCTTAGTTTGGACTCAGTATAAACTAGAAAGTGGGAGCCAGGCAAGGTGGCGCATGCCTGTAAATCCCAGCACTAAGGAAGGGGGATTGCCACAAGTTCAAGGCCAGCCTGGGCTACATAATGAGTTCAAGGCCAGTACATAGCAAGACCCTGTCTCAAAAAAAAAAAAAAAAAAAAAAAAAAAAAAAAGGACAGAAATCCTATATGTCCAGATTTTTATGGCCCTATACAATCATCCAAAATTATATGGAACTTGTGCAATCTGTTATGCCCATGTGCCAAATGAACAGGTCGGAACAGAACCAGAGCCTGGAGAAGACAAGCTCTGGAGGGCCCAAAGGAAGTCACCCCAGATACCTGTAGCACCAGCAGTGGGACCAACAGAGGCTCCAAGGGACCCCTGAAGAAGACTCAACATGGAGTTCACCGGCTCCCTCTACTCCATCCCTGGCCAGGGCCACTTCCCTCATTCTGTCCTTGTCAACCTATCTACCCTGTTACCAAAGAATCTCGCCCTGCTGGCTTAACAAGGAGCACAGCCAGCTATTTCCAAACTTCCTAATACGCATCCACTTTGAGAAGTGTTAGGTGGGGAGAAACACACGGTATTATGAGAGTACATATTCTCCTCTCCATTAATGATCTGGCCCAGTATAAACAAAACTTGAGATGAATTTAAAATGGAGAAAACGAGCTGATTTTTCTCTACATTTCTCTAAATGTGGGTTAAAGGGTAAAAAGATAAGCCTTCAAACTTGGCTTTATAATAAAAAGGGAAAATGAACAAAGATCCCCTCTAGCCATCTATAGCTCTTTTCTCTACTCCCCTTTCTGACTTTTTCGGTCACAAATTCATCATGTTAACTCACACGGAGAAAAACATGTTCAAAGTAGCTTACAATATTAAAGAAAATACTGTTATAATTTACATTATTAAGGGATCTAATTAATACACTCAACAGAGAATTCTGACTAATCTATAGTTATAAAGCTAAGAAAAAAGATTATAATAATTCAAAATTGCCAATAGATCTAAAAGTGCACTTCGATTTAATGCAGTTGCTATGTGGTCTTTACATTTTCCTGTCCATTTGCCTGCCTGTTAAATTGTTTTTAATAATTGGTTAAAGAATCTACAGCTGTTTCATTAAAAAAATTTTTTTGGAACTCATAACAATTTCATTATTTTTATTTTTACCTTTACAGACTGCTGGTTCTGGTAGGGCCATCAGAAAAAAGGTAATACCGATATTTAAGGGTTACCAAGCTCACTTAAAAATTAGAGGGTAGAAATAAAAAAAAAAAAAAAATTAGAGGGTAGAACTCCTGGACCCAAAGCTAACAAAATACTTGCAAATAAGAGCCATAGAATTTGATAACATAAAGTTTATACATTTTAGGTTAATATGTATGTTTCTGTGTCTTAACTTTCAGGTATATGCCATCCTTCAAAAGTTCTATTTAAGTTGACTTATAGATAAATGGATACTCATAATATTAGCCCACATACTTTCTGTTCTTATGGATTCACAGTGAGCTAATTTAAATTGGTTGGTAAGATAAAAGTATTAAAGTTGATGACGTGTTCATCCAGATTGTTAGCCAATCAAGATAATATTTAGGTTGAATTCTTCTCAATTTTTATTTTTTATTAGTACATGTTTGTAGTACATAATGATCACATCATGGAAATCAGTACAGTGATTACTCAAAACAAAAAACTAGAAATTCATTTGATTCAGCTATTCCCCTTCTAAATATCTTCCCCAAAGAGTTAAAAGCATCATATTACAGTAATGTATACATATTCATGTTTATAGCAGCACAATTCATAATAGCTAAATCTTGGAAGTGGCCTCTATGTCCATCAACAGACAAATGGATAAGGAAAATATGGTATTTATACACAGTGGATTACTATTCTGCCATAAAGAAGGATAAATGAGTCAGTTTTAGGAAAATGGATTCAAGTTTGAGACCATAATGTTAAGTGAAATAAATCAGACACAAGCTGAAATATCACACGATTTCTCTTATGTGAGAAACTGAAAATATAAATGAAGAGCAAAATAAAAGATAGATAATACGAAGTAGGAAGCTAGATCTTTTGCAAAGAGGAGGAGGATCAAGAGTTGAAAATTGTTTTTAAAAATACAGTGTCCATTGTTTCCGTGTGCAATAACCTAAGTTATTTGTTGGTTAAAGTTGTTAAAATGTTAACTGTGCTATGATTTGGTTCTCATAAATAATGTAAAGTAATTGTAAAATGAGTAAATAAATAAATACAAAGGGATTAATGCTTATAAATGTTTATAACAACATCTGAACGATCAGTTACTAGATATAAATTCAAGTGGTCTTGGTTTATTAAAGTTTATAAAAAGATAATACCTTCTAGTCTATTAAATGTGTTTTCATAAATCATTAATATATATATAGGTTTGATTGCTTTTTTAAGTTTACTAAGAGTTAAATTTCTAATATTATTCTACATTAAAATAATATTTTAAAAACTTTTCCCCTGAGTGGAGGCCCTTGGGCCTGGAATCTACCAGACAAAACCCACCTTGTGGCTGAAAAAGCAACTGCTTGAACCAATTTGCTCCAGTTTTCTCCACTTACAGATGGCTTCTCTGTTTTTCCCCAGAGTACCATCGTGTCTGACCCCAACAAATATTATTTAAAATTATTATTATATAGACTTAAGTTAGCTATAATTAGAAAGTTAGAGTTTTCTATATCTAAAGTTTTTTTTTAAAGATATTAAAATGCCTTTGATTGAGTTCAATCCCCAGGACAAAAAAAAAAAAACTGTAGTGAAATGCCTTTGGTTAAACTTAGAAAAACTAACTTAAGAACAAAGTTTTAGTATTTTATCAAGATAATTCCTTGATTTTTCCATTGTTAAATTTTTGATTACTTAAGAAAGAGAGTTTTACGAGTTAAAGTTTATTGAACTGTTGGCTTGCTATAAAATAATAACTGGTTTATAACTGATTAAATGAACAATGATTATCTTAGGTTATAGCACCACTGATTCCTAATGCTGACCTGTGACTGATGAAAGAAGTAGCTATTCTCTGGTCATACGGTGTATTTCAAAATGCCTGATAGCTAGATAAGACTATAATAGTACAGTTTAAAACCTACTGCTCCCACTCCAATATGTGGTGTAACTGACCTTCCAAGAGTTCAACAGCCAAAGCTTAAAACAAAGGCTAAGTAAGATACTGAGCTAAAGTGATAGCCAATATTTTGACCCTTGCTCTTCAGGGCCAACCAACATGGAGGGCATGATGGGACCCCTCCAAAAGGATCTGCAACACTTGGCCTCATGGGACAAGAAACAAATGCTGTGCACTGTACTAAAAGGAAGGTCACTAATGAGGGATGTCCCCCTGCTTCCAAGCCACATGATCTAGCAAGACCATGGCCCACCCTGACAAATGGCACAACTGGTAGAGAAAGAAACTAGAGGTGCTAAGAGATTCTGCACCTGGTCCCAAAGCAACTCTTGAGAAGATTTAACTAAACTTGACAAATATATACAGAGAGATAGATTATTTTTGATTAACACAGATCTTTGACTTGGTCTTAAATACCAACAGGAAAGTATAACCAAAAAAAAAAAGCTTAATAGAAATATTAAACAAAAAGCTAGACTAGATATAAAAAGGGGCTCCAAACACTGCACCAGCCCCTACTGCCAAGTCTTCACTGCCCTTATAATATCTTAGCCTACAACTATAAACATTTATGATTCCTAATCCCAACTAGCCCTCCAAAACTGTGTCTTCAGACTCTCTTAGTATATTCCTATTATGTTATTTTGGTATAACTTTCAAGATTTAGCTTCTTGTGTACATGTGTCTATGAAATAAAAATGACAGTATGAATATTCTAGCTACTAAACATTATTACTTTTGTGGTATAACTTTCTGTTATCTACTTCAGACTTTATATGTTTATATTATCTGGAGCCAGTCATTACAAAAGGTCTTTGAGTCTATAGTAAAAAATTCAATGGTGGTTGGGGATGTAGCTCAGTGGTAGAGCACCCACCTAGCAACCACAAGGCCCTGAGTTTGATCCCCAGCACCCAAAAAAAAAAAAAAATTCAGTGATCCAACGGTCACAAAAGCATAGGCATCTTTGGTACATTCCTTTGCCACTGTTATAATTAAAATAAGAAAAGAAAAAGATTTCTTTATGAAACAGAGAAGTGTCCATTTTTTGCTAAACTCCACCTTTTACAGTTGGGTAAACACCTCAAAATGAATAGGGGTTAATATTAAAGATAAAAGGCTTATGCCAAGTCCTATTGACTTCTACCATTTTTAGAACCACTATTCATCAATATTCTACTTTTAATTTACGATCCCTGCTTGTTTAACACGGTTGTAATAAAAAGCTTAAGTATCAATGACTTACTAACATCCTTGTCCTCTTTTCCATATTATTAAAAGCTGAAGGTTCATCAAACAAGAAAACTCATCTTCCTTTAGATCAGTCAGCGTGAGACTTTTGATCCCTGGTTAGGCAAGATCAATGCCCTTCTCAGTCTGAAGCAGTAATAAGAAGGTGGGCCCTGCATCCTTCTGCACCCTTCTGCACCCCTTAAGAATACAGGATCAAAGTCTTCAGACTAGAACTGGTGTAGGATAGAAGAAATAAAATAGGCAGAGAAGAGACAAGATAAATCATAACAAAAATTATACTTTTAAGAAGACGACAACCTCCGGGACTCAGTCAAAACTGTGATCCATATCAGCATTCCCTTGGCCAATTTAGGCTCCTTTCATTCCAGATTCATCACACCAAAAATTCCCCAGGAAAATCCTAAATTAGTAAATTGGCTCCATTGAGAAAGTAAAGAGCAGGAACCTGATCCTAAGATAAAGGAGCAGACTGAATTCAAAGAATGCTTAAATTACCCACCCTAATACAACAACAACAATAAAACTCTGAGCTCATACCCGTATTGTGGGCGAGCACCCTTCTGGGGGGGTGGGCCACCTTTTCCTGGGATCCCCCACCTCAAGAAAAGCATAAACGTTCCAAGTTCCAGGAAACAATGTGCTTTTCTCTCTTGAGGGCCACACTATTTTTTTGGCATGTGTACTTTCAAATTCCTGCATAATCAGTCCCTTTATGCCTCTTAATGACACAAGCTGAAAATTCTTTTTCCATGACAGGAATCAGCAAACCTGCAAACTTATTCTGCAGGTAGTTAGGTCAGGTTTCTCACCCCGTCTTTGTCCCTCTTAACTCTACCCCCCTCAAACCAAAATTTAAACTTAAACTGGCTTCTGCTTTTGATGTCAGAGTGTCATTGCTTTCTGCTGACCCAAGCGCTCAACACAACTGCCACCTCTGACTTGCTGCTCGCCTCTGTGCTGTCACCACGGTTGGTGTCACCATTCGCAGCTAGTAGAGTCACAGGTATTCTCTGTGCACATTGGGGTTCAATGCTCTGAATTTATTGTTTTGGTTTGCTTTGGTTTTGCATTTACCTGGTTTTGCAGTGCAGTTCAATGCGGCGGTGAAGCACACACTGGTACGTGGTGCACACAGGATCCTACCTCCCGGAGTCCTCTTGTCTCGCCACATGGTTTCTCGGACCCCTGTCCCTCGGCTCCCTGCGAAGGATGGATTGAGGCATGTGCTTCCCTGTGTGCAGTGTCAGGGTGAGCCGTGGCTCCCATCATCCCTGACCCAGGCCGACAGCAGGACAGCAGAGCATGGCTGGGTAACTCAGCAGGGTGACTGTCTCTCACCCAATCCGGGGAGGAATGAGGCCTAGCTCAGCAGGACAAGCACCTCGGCCCAGCAGCTGGCAGGAGTGAGGCTCTGTGAGCTGAACTAGGACTTTCCCTCTTAGCATCTCATTTCCAAGGAAGCTGACACTAAATAGCAACAAAGAAACAACCACAGCAGTAACAACAGCAGCAAAGACCTCTCCATACACAGAGAGAGACCACGGAGAAAAGGACAACAGCTTTTTGTTTTAGGAGCTTAGTGGAGTTGGTTGTCCTGCATTTTGAACAAGGGCCCTGTCACATCTGGAGGTGGACTGTGAGCTGCTGCCCTGCTAGAAAATGCAGCTCCCCGTGATCATAAACCCAGCTACAGTAAAGAATTAAAGAAACCGAGTTTAAACTAAGAGAAGACAATTTATTTAAAGATGGCAAAAAAAAAAAGGGGGGAAAGAGAGATGATAGATAGCTACATGATGAATAGGAAGCATCTGAAAGCGAAATACTCCTGGGCCCTTCTCTGTAGTCCCTTTTTATTGGGTTTTTCCTTGTGTCGGGATTTCTCTTAGCCATGTGACCTTTCTTTGTCCTTTGGTACCGAGTAAGATTATAGGTGGGTGCCTTAGAGCCAGGTTATGTAGATGTAAGGATCAAATAAAGGGGGAGTTTGTGATCTTTATGTTAATCGCACTACCTGAGGCCTTCCCCAAACTAGTTCCTTCGCCTTTGTCTCTTTAACTGTTGGAATCTAGCTGCCTTTATGTTTCTAACTATTGGATTATAGCTGTCTTTGCCTTTCACAGTCTGGCTGTAGAGGTCAAAATTGTCTATTAATTATTAATAATATTCAATGAGGCCTTTACCCTTTTTCCTACTGATGGGGACCCCTGTCCCTGCAGGCCCCGCTTTCCATCTTGCCCCGGACCCTGTGAGTTATCCCCAAAGCATTCCGCACTCTAGCTGCCCTTCTGTGGTAGCTACCCAAAGAACCCAGGAAAATCTAAGGTGTGAGCACTCTGCTGGGCAGGTTGGCCATTCCTGCTCTGGCCACTGGAACCTGCCCACCATCACTGTCCCCTCTCTGTCCCTTTCCTAAGCTTTGTGAGCCTTTGCTCCTGTGAGTGCCTCTGGAAATGCCAGTTTGTGACCTGGCCTCAGCTTCCCCACCTCCCTGGATCCTGCTTCTCCCTCAGGCCCTGCGCAAACCCCTCTCTGAGGGCTACTGACACCCTGGTGTGCTCTCTTCTGAGCAAACTCCTGTCTCACTCCCACACATTTGGTCATTTTTTGATTCTGTCTTTAGAGATCTGTTATACTTTTAAAAAAATCATTTTAAGGGCTGGGGATGGTGGTGCATGCCTGTAATACCAGCACTCGGGAGGCTGAGGCAGGAGGGTCACCATGAGTTCAAGGGCAGGCAACCTATATAGCAGGACACTTTTTCAAACAAACAAACAAACAAACAAAAATTTAATGAGATTTTTAAACTCCTTGAAGTAGTTCCTGGGTCTTAGAGCTCTTTGAGTTCTGAATTCCGAGTGTCTGCTCAGCATCTGCGAACAGTGAATGGTTGTTCATATTTAGGTTGTGTTCAGAGGTAATCCAGGTGGGCAAACCACCCATATACAAAGGTGCAGAGGTAAGCATGAGGGTAGGAGGAGAAAGAGGGTGAAGGAAGGACCTGGAAGCCCAAAGAGGTGGCTTCTTGACAAGAGCTGGGGATGAAGTGGCAGCATTTCAAAGTCACATTTCACTTTGTCTAAACAACCATGTCATCCTCGCCACAATTTTGCCTCCCACGCCAGGAGCCGCAGGTGCTGTTTTCATACATCCATCTTCCTAATTGTATCTCCCGGCCCACTGGAAAATGTGGTTCACAAACGTGGCTTGTGGCTGCCATGCACAAGTCTCCAGGACATCCTGTTATACAGATGACACAAGGATTTGAGGAGATCCTTCCCCCGCCTTGCCTTGCTGACTTCTGTCCCCACACCGGTCCCTTACAAAGGGCTTTTGTGCCTGCCACTGGTTTACAATAATATTTTGGGTAAGTGTTGAGTTTCCTCTTTGTGATTCCAATCAGATGGGGATGAGCAGAGTTCAGTGTGCAAGAAAGGGAAGAGGACTTGCGATTTTCCTTACAACTGCTCTTGGCCAGAGCCTTGTCTAATTTGTGTGATGCTCCAATCCACAACGTTGCCACATGCCCAGGCACCTAGCAAGCTCATTGGGGAAATCACAAGGATGCTAGAAAATGCCTTGGTGGTTTGAGTTTTCCATGTCTTTTCAACCTCTGGGCAATCAGTGAGCCCAGAAACTCCCTAACATTCCCATACATCAGAATCTGGCCCACCTTCGGTGGTCTGAGAGTCCAAAGGCTGAATGGCCTTTCAAAGTACCTGCTGCACTCTCTTCCCTGTGGCATTCCAGAGCTGCTTTCGACAATGTTATTTTCGTGAGATCTTCAGATGCTCTTTTTTGAGTTGACCATTTTGCTCACCTTGCTTGATATTTCACTGATATCTCAATAGATAGAACTTCTGGCCAAAAGGATTCTGAACTTGTAAGTCAATGACATCCTTAATGAAAGCACATTAAAATCCACCTTAAGGGTCATTTTAAGTCTAACTTAAATCACTGGAAACACATTTACAGTGTAAAAAAAGATTAATTGAAAGGATTGTTCTTTTTTTACAGAAATACATGCAATCAAGTGATCCTGAGGTCCAAATATATTCAGCACTGTCAAACACAAGGTTATCTTTATAACAAAGCAAATAGCTACTGATTCTTTTAGCTTTTATTGTAAATTCCATTTTGTCTAGATATAAACTACTGAAGATATGTCTATTAGGAGATAATGATGCTGCAGTGGGGTCGTCTTGCTTTAATATGTGATTGCTATGTGAGATGATGTTTACATGAGTGATAGATATTTCTTTTATCCCAAGAAAAGTAATCTGTCATATGTTTCTCTCTAAATCAAGATTATTAAATAATATAATTATTTAGTATTCTGTTTGTATCTAAATCAAGATTACTAAATAATAGAATTATTTTTGCACCTTTAATAAATCCCTTCTCCTTAGAGACCATGAAAACAAAAAACTGTTTCCTAAAATTATTTATTACTCTGTCATCTTCTTCTTAAAATCTTTAATCAGTTCCCTTCCTGAAATCGTCCTGTAATTAAGGTGTGCAATATCTACTTTTTATTCATTCATTCCTACAACAGACATCCTCTCTACAAATTCTCATTTCTCCATTCCAATTTTGGCTTTGCAAGCAAGCCCGGTATTTATTTCTGAGACTGATCAGTGTCTCTCCGTTTAATCCTCAAATAATGATATTCAAACATCCAAAGAGCACAAATGTAGCAGCCTGACTATTTAACTCAAATTCTAAATCACTAGTTATTCATGCTAATGGTTATAATGAGTTTTTAAAGCATATATTATCATTATTTAACATGCCAGGAGAGAAGTTCAGGATTTCTGTTCCTTGCTACATTTCAACAGTTGCTGAGACTGAAATCCTCATACCAGCCTCTTTCGGCTGACCTGGTGTACGACAGGGCTGCAGCCCTCCTTTTCAGGCCTCTGAGCCTCCTTTTTCTTTACTGCTACCTTGGTGGAGAGTACAGCGAAGATGGGACCAAATGAACTGTTTTCATATCTTGCCCACACAAACTTACACTGGTGCAGGTGGCAAGATAATGAACACGACTGAAAAGCTGTGACTGTATGGATACTATACACACCTTACACATACACACACACACAGGGATGCACACGCATGTGCACAGGCAGTGTTACTACTCCCTGGTCTCACACCCTTTCTAAATTGTCTCAGCTGTTTGCCTGCAGAGACTGAGGACATAGATCGGTTTTTGCTGCAGCCAAGCAGCTTGATCAAACAATGAAAGACCGGAAGTTAAGAGCTGGCAGTTGGCTTTGTGCCCCTCTGGCAAAAGAAAGCAAACGATAGCCCTGTCGCCTGATTCTGCACCCTCCTTCTACTCTCTCCCACTTACCCTGCCTTAGCCAGGCCACCGCCAAACCCAAGGAAGCAGAACACAGCGCGCAGGAACCACAGACCCTGAAGATTGGCTCAGACCAGGTGGTAGAGCCGCCCCAGCAAGGACTCGCCGGGATCCCAAAAGGACCCCTGACACAACGCTGCTCCCCTTCCCAGCCAGCACTCCTGCATACTAACCTCCCATTTTCCTCAACCTTTCCCACTCAAGTATGCCTTTACCTCCCATCTGTCCCATCTACTGCTTGAGGAATTTCTCTCACTTCCTTTCCAGAGGAAATTGAACAGGCTTTTGGAGACACACCCCAGTCAGTCAGCATCCTCCCTGCAAACCGCTGGTGTGTGGGGCAGTGACTACACCTTCAACTCTTGAAAGAATCTCCTCATGTGTCCCGTGTGTCACCCTGACTCTGCGAGGTGGGCAGTAATGGTGCCAAGCTCTTTGGTAAAGGGGACTTGTGAGGATTATCTGGCTGCGCTATCTGACCACACAGATGTCCCCTCTGTCCAACTGTGATGAAACCGAGGGACAAACGGAATAACCTCCAGCTTCACTCGCTTTTAGGTGACTTCAAAAATCACTGATTTGGGCAAGTCACACAGCTGAGCTATCTGTTACTGGCCTCTCACCAGCTTTGCTGTGGATGACCCTTCTGACACGTGGGTCATGCTGATAGTGGCTGTCTAGGCTACTTGTCAGGGATTTGAATGCTTTTTGGTTTGAAGGGACCTACTTTTCACGCAGGCCTGCACAGGTGTCTCATGGGTGACCATTATGGAAGCTGAAAACTACACTGTTGTATCAGGCTAAAGCTGCCATTTTCTAAACATGCCTCCTATGGCGAGCTATGAAGATCAATTAACGCACACAGACCACTGATTACTTCAAGTGCAATCATCTCCCGCCAGGCATGGCGGGGAATCCCTGTAATCCCAGCACTCGGGAGGCAGAGGTGGAAGGATGGGAGCGAGTTTGAGGCCAGTCTAGGGTACAGAGTGAGTTCAAGGCCAGCCTGAACCCTGTCAGCTTGGCCCTGTCTCAAAAAACATTTTGTTTTAAATCATCTTTCCTGTATACCTTAAATCACCCTCTTCTTTATGATATAAATATCCGTAAGTCCTGTCCTCAGGGAAGTGGACTCGGGACTCCAACCTCCATATTTGACTGCCTTGCAAGTAAACTCTGTCTTTTGCTAAACATCTTGTTTTGGTGACTGGCAGGCTGTTCAGGAAGCAAAATGGACCAAATTTGGTAATGTTAGTTCAGAACACTTAAAGGAAGTCAAAAAGGACAGCCTTCCTAATAAGGAGCTTTACATCACAGTTTGACTAGCAGCCAGGAGTAGTGGTACACACCTGTAATCCCAGCATGCAGGAGGAGGCTGAGGCAAGATCATGAGTTCAAGGCCAGCCTGAGCTACATAGCAAGTTCAAGTGAGATCCTGTCTCAAAAAATCAAAACTAAAGCCAATTAAATGAAGAGGCAAATATTCAGGCTTTTTCCTTTCACTTTGGTTGTCTTCTAAAACATATTACCTAAAGTGAACTCCATAAATGAAATGAAATTTTTACTCATTTAGAATCAGGGAGATGCCCCGGCTGCCCAACCAGCAATGATGCAGTCAAACCCTTGCAAGAAGTTCTTGTCCCAGGACTGGGGATGTAGCTCAGCGGTAGAGCACTCACCCAGCAAGTGCAAGGCCCTAAGTCTGATCCACAGCATTAAAAAAAAAAAAAAAAGTTCTTGTCCTCAATGCTAGAAAGTCTTAGGGATGGTCTTTGACTATTTACAATGTCATTCCAAAATGCATTCCTTCGGGACTATAAATTATTTGTTTTTGTTTCTGGCTATTCTGAGAATGGTCCCAGGGCCTCACTCATCACAGGCCATGCCAGGCAAGCCCCTACTGCTGAGCCACAGACCTAGACCCCTTCAGCGTTACAGTAGAGGCCAGATTTGGTATTCAAGAGTGCAGACTTCCCTTCCCTTCCTGCCAACCTCAGGCATCCCTAAAGCTGCAAAAGACAAAAAGATTCAGTGAATGCCAAGAGTAAATGAATCTGTCCCCAAAAGCTGTAGTAAAAATTATGAAGGAAATTGCTGGCCAAGATCCCTCGGTGCAAAAAACAATGGTCATTTTAAAAGTAAGTGTCATGGTTTTTATATTACAAAAGAAACAAACAAATTAGTAGAAGCCTTAGGCCCAAAGAAATTAGTTTGGAATTTCAAAAGAAGTATGACAAATAAGTTTAAAGATTTAACAAAAATTGGCATTTTTATCCAAAGCTCAAGTCTTGCATTTCGCCAAACTTCTTAGAAGATCGTAAAATAGTCCATTATGAATACAGTGGAAACTTGATGAACTATTTTTTTTGGCTTGTTTGCAAGAAAGCAATAATACTGCCTTTTCTTGGCCATCATCTAGATTCTTATTATCACGACATTGCATGAACCTATATTATCTTTAATTTTGTTTTTGCAAACTGATAGTCCTAAGAAATTTCTTCTTTCCACTTAGTGAATTACTGTATTTTCAGTCTCTCTGTTGGTATGATCTCAACTCCCAGGGAAGAGGAGTTGAGAAACTCATAGGAGATTGACAAGGACATGTGGAATTAGGAAAGAGGCAGAATAAAGCCCTAGTAAATCTCTAACTGTTATTTGTTTAAATTTTACAAGCACTATTAGCATTCGCAATCAATCCCAACGTATGCACAAGGAATGAAGGAATCCCAAATGTTTGGGCAGTTTAGTGGCCATTCCCTTTCCCCTGGCCACCCAGCACCGCATGGAGGCCAATGTCCCCAAGTAATAAACTCTGGTATGTCTCCTGGAGGGAGGATTTGAACCAAACCCTCCGTGGGTTCACACTAATACAGCAACATCAGGTTCAGTGCTAGAGACATGCGGTCTCAGATTCCATCCACAAACAGCAACATCAATTAGTCAACAAACCTGTAGAGTCCTCGCGTTGTCCTCGGAGTCCCAAGTCCAGCCACTTGGTCTCGCCTCATTGCCTCCTGCTCAAGAGACGTCACGCACAGGACACTCGGTCTCGCCTCGCTGCCTCCTGCTCAAGAGATGTCACGCACAGGGCTCCTGATGCAACGAAAGGACAGCATTGATTAAAAAAGAAAAGCACAGTTCAAGAATTTTAAACCCTTGCAAGTTAGATGATAGATGCAGAGCAAGCAGCAGAGCAAGCTGAAGGAGAAAGTTTCACGTCTGTGAGACAAAAGCATCCTGAGGGAGGAGGAATACAGAAAGTATAACAAAGTTAAAGTGAAAATTGGTCAGCACTGATGTTGCGGCCAAAGGAACAGACAGGAAAGAAGCACACAGGGATGGTGCTGGCCTGGAGAGAAACAGCCTTCCAGTGGGTAGCATTCCTCCTGTTCCCGTCTCTCCTACCCCCTACCCCTGTCGGGAGCCTCTATGTTTACAGTTCATTTAGTTAAAACTTTAGGGCACCTGTAATAAAACTGAGGGACCATAGTTTAAAAAAAAGGTCCAAAAGTAAATAAGGGGCCCACTAACCCTTCCTGCCAAGATAGTGAGGACCCTAGAAATTGAGAATTCCCTTATGGAAGGTGGAGGCATCCGAGAAACAATGCGATGGCTTTCTAATTTTATAAATAAAATTCAAAATGGCTCAGTCACCCATGGCCTCCAAGTCTTCTGGCTCCTTCCATTATGTGGTACTACCTCTCTAGGACTCAGATTTCTGAGGAATAATGAGGCTAATGGAATTAGATGACTTGTAACCCAATTTTTCATTTCTCAATGAGATCAGGAAAGGAAATATGAAGTCAGGATGTGCGTGACAAGAAGATGGGACGGCTCAGATGAGCCTAGGGATAGACAGGGGTTTGGACTGTATCCATTAGGGTGGGGACGTCCATCGGGATCTGGGAAGTCGCGGAGGTGTGTGGAAAGGGCTGAGCACTACAGCAGGTGTGCAGGGGCTGCTGCCCAGGCCAGCAACAGGTGGCACCCATCTGTTCAGGAGTGGTGCTAAGGAGTGGACTACTTACTCATCCCACATCAAAGGCTCTTCATCTCCCCAGTTGCATGGGGTTCCTGCTGCTTAGGAGCAGAAAGACTGCCCAATTTGGGGTTTATTCGGGGAAAAGCCGTATCTCACAGGTGCTGATAGATGCTGCCTGACAACTACTAGGCCCGGCTTCTGGGAACAAGGACTTGAAAATTCTAGCAGACTTCACCCAAAGAACCAAATTACTGAGAAGTTTGTATACACATATTATCTGGGCATCTAGAGATAAGTAATAGAGCTGGTTAGATCTATTTTTATCTTTAAAAAAAAGAGGAAAAAACAAACTTAGGACCAGTACACAAGCCACCCTGTAGAACTCAAGGTCAGGAAAGGCTCAGCCTTCAGTGAGGACTGGGAGTTGCCAGGATTCTCCACTTGATCTTAGCCAAAACGCCGAGAAGCGATTGCCAGGATTCTCCACTTGCTATGTCCGCTCTCTCTCTCTCTAGGTGAACCCCCCCACGGGCCCCACTGTGGCTGCCTGTTGTCCAGCTCTCCACACCAGGCAGAAGGCAGCCACCCACCCCTTGGTTCCCAAGTCCACAGGTCACTGAGCAGTCATAGCAAAATTCCATCGGTCAAGTCTTCAAGCCTGACACCGAATACAGCGCAAGGAAGAAGCTCTGGCCTAAATGGTTCTGTGCAAGCCCAGTTGCGCTGCCCTCAGACGGAGCTGAGGACTCAGCAGGCTGTCTGAGGAAAGAGGTGGTGGGAGAGCCCTGGGGCGTCCGCTCTCTCGTCAGTGATGGAATTTAAGCCTGGGGCCTTGGACAACTTCCAGGCCAAACCAACCATTTTGTACATAAAGAATATGAGGCTCCAAGAAGTGGACCGCTTGGCCAAGCTCACAAAATTTACAAATTGCAAAGCCAGAATTAATCTGAAGTCCTCCTGTTCCATCACTCATTCACCCATTTCCTGTTGGCTACCATCTATCAACTTCCTACCTAAAAGGCTCTTGGTCAGGGATGGGGAATATGGCAGTTTTCAAGCCAGACAAGAGTTCGACATTTTTGGAGTGTATGCCATGTACAGGAAAAGCACAAGAAGAAGTGTAAAATCTTAACCCTGATAAGTGTGAAAATAATTGTAGAGTATTAATGCCCTTTCACTGTTCAGTACCATTAGCCAGGTCAAAAGATTGGCATCCAGCACTGGGCACGACAAACAAGGAAGGACTGCATGCAAAATAAACTTTGACACTTTATAATTTCATCAATCAGCGTAGCTTATGTAGACACAGGACGCCCTTTTAGGATCTTGAGAAATGTTCTGAAGGCACCCGTGATTCTGCAACAGTCCCCAAACTGTGCAATTGTTCACCGGCCAGCAGTATTTTATCCTGGATCTTTATTTTGTTTAATTGGCATTAGCAGAACATTTGGAAACAGTGGAACTACTTTGTCAACTCAGAATATATTGTCTTTTTCAAAGATTCTCATATACAACCATCCTAGATATTTCTTTTCCAGACATGTGTGACTCCTCAGCTAAGATGCTGTCATCAAAAATGTAAAAGCCTATGAAAAATTAAAACGACTTTGGTTTGGCTGGGGCTCTCAGCTGGAATAGTATCATCACATGTCTTCACTTCTCTTGTATGTATGGAATTGTACTTCTGGGATTTTATTTTCTCTTTTCTTCTTATGGCTAAAACCATGTCAATTTCAAAGTATCCAGCTGTCTTTCTTCCTAAAGAAGTACCCTTGATTTTTGTATGTCGTTTTTCTCTGCTATTATAACATGGTTTTTTCTCTAAACGACTGGCATTCCTAGTCTTTTCTCCCATTCCATGGAACACAAACTGATTTGGAAAAAAAAATCCAAAATAGCATCCTTCTATTTTTGCCATTTTATATGATTATAACATGCTAGAAATGTCACTATAATTATAGCAACAAATTATTTCAACAATCCTCACAAGTGATGCTATTTATAGACCATCAGGAGAGTACAGAGAGGATGAATCCACCCTAGCAGAAAACCTGCTCATGGCTGGGTGTGAGCCTGGGGCCGGCACCACCTGGTACCACACGATTTAGGGTAAAAACAAGGGGGACCATAAGTCTTCATTCAAAAATGGAACATGAGAAAGGGAATAAATAATACATTTAAGTGATTAGGGCTTGGCATTTACTTTGCATTCTTAGTGCGTTAGACACTGTACTATGAATAAAAAATTACAATCACTGCTTACCTCTTCTTTAAGACTTACTGCTGATCTCCCTGCCAGAGAACCCTGCAGGTTGAGCAGAGGTGAATGGGGGGGAGGGGAGCTGGGTGGGGTACGCTGTACACATGTTCCTTATCTATGATCATTTATAGACTATTAAGCCTGAGAAGATATAATCAGTCATTATGTGCCCTGCTTTCTTCCATTCATTTCATCCTGAGTAGGGAAAGGAGCTGGCTAGAATTGCTTGTTTGTTATTGGTTTTTGCCCTGTTTATTTTTAGCCTCTTTTGCTTTATGGTTCTTATACTATTTTGTTTATCAAAGCTATAAATTTGGGAATGATATAAATTTCACGGTGGCTCTTTAACCCTCTGTGCATTTGTAGAAACCTCAGTTTAGCTCAGAAAATTCTGGTGAGGATGGATATCAGAGAGGAGAAAAACATTATTTAACCAAAAGGAATCTCTCAGTAAATCACAATTTGCTTCAGCATCTCTGTGTCTTTTGCATACTACTTAAAGCAGCTCCCTCCCCGGGTCACTGCAAGGAGGACAGCGTGCATTCTGAGGGTGATGGGCAAGCGGCTCTCATCCCTGCCCTAGAACCTGACCAGGCCGCTTCGGGGTGCTCTGGCAAACAGCAGCCACAATTGCTGATGATGACAACTCTAAGTTTGATTCTTTTTAGCAAACAAAAAATATGCCCCCGACTTTCCTAACCTCTTTGTGTCATTAAATGTTCACCTGGGATATTTTAGATTCCATCAAGGATCCCTTCCTCTGCATGAGTATTTTTCTGGCCTGAGTTATTGCTTCGAGCATTTAAGGGTAAATCTGCCATCAGTTGGCTGTCACTGTGTGGTGGGAGCCTACATTCAGAGTGAAGTTTAATACAGGGCACAAAGTGGAACTTCCTGCAATGATTGTCTGGCACCCAGAGAGTGGTCTGGGGCCACATCTCACTATTAAATGGCCAGTGAAGAGTGGTGCCTCAAAGGCAAAGGACAAAGGTTTCAGTGGCTAATATCTGGCTGCTGCTTCTGTTCCACTGGAAGAACCAACCTAGAGGGGAAAAATAACAACAACAATAACAACAACAAACCACCCCAATAACATGTGTGCACCGAGGACTGCAGCCGCAGCTCCATTTGGAATGAATAAGCATGTGTTAATCATTAGAGTTTGAAAGTGATCCTAGAGTATGTTGCACTATAGCTACAGACATGGAAAATGAATCACTGTGCAGACAATAGCCATGCATGCTTAGATGGAAATGAAGCCACTCCTCATAGAGCTGGGTTCAGAATGAGCTGGGGAGGGCAACGTGATGTCATGGGTCACATTCAAGGAAGAAGGAGATGCATTTTCTTGGGAGGCAGCAAGATGTTCCCTGGCACGCAATCAACCAGCTTTGGAAGGGAGCTCCAGATGGATGCTGAGAATAAGACACTAAACACAGCAACAACATGCTAGTTGGACAGCTACCTGACAGCACTGGAAGACGACTGCAAAAAGGGTCCCTTCATTAAGCTAATAATACACCAGCTTTTGCGGTTTACTGAAGCCAAGGGCTGGGGATAATTTTACAAAAAGGAAAAAATTTAGCTGCCATGGTAACCTGGACCATGACAGATCTTCTGGATATGACAAGATTCCAGGCTGAATTACACAAAGTCACCATAAGCCCAGAAAGCAAAGTGGATTTAATTAGTCGGTTAAGTCTACAGCAAGGAAGGATGGCAACATTTGTCCTTTACTCTCTTTCCAAACTAACAACGCGTCACTAGCCTGAGCATTTCTAGAAAAGGAGCATTTTTAGCTAAGCACATGATTGCAAAATGATGCTGCACATGGGAAATCCCCAAATTTAAATTCCCTCAAAATTCCACGTTCAAATTAGCTGTGACTACTTGAATGATGCGTGGAGAACAGGCTTCATTTTATGTCATTTCCAAACACTGAGTCTTCAAACATTACTCCCCACAGCCGTGAATGCCAAGATTAGCACCTTCTAATTTTAACAATCTATTAAGATAACTTTAGTACAGAAACCTCCCTCAATTTATTAATCAAAATATATTTGGTAAGTACATATGGCATTTTATTACATATTAAATAAAGCAAAACTCAGCAGACTCTTGTGGACTAGGATTTTACCGTCTATAATGATAACATCCATGTCATCATAGACAGATCTGTGCAGCCATCTTAACTTTTCTACAGTGGAAGGATTTACTGGGCTGTTACTTGTGCATTTACCTTTTTGCAAACCTCATCTCCTTGGCATCTTGGCTGTGTTTTAGACTCTTACCAATATAGTCTTTAAAAATATTTTCGGGCTAAGGCTGTGGCTTAGTATTAGAGTACTTGTTCAGCATGCGTGAGGCCCTGGGTCCCACCTCCAGTGCCACAAAATGAAGAGTAAAACTTTTTCATAACCCCCATCTTTGACCCTTCTTGCTCTCATTCCTGGATCCTCTTTGCCAAGTATTCTTTGTTTTCCTCTCTCATGTTTTTTCAGGGACTTGAGACTTGAGCTCGCCTTTCTCCAGTATGCCACTGATATTTACATTTCCCAAATCAGCTCACATATCTAAAATTGAGTTCTTCTGCCCTTTCCTTCCTTCCTGTGGCACTGGATCATTTTATTGTCATGGTTCTACCACTTTCAAGCCAGTCAACAGCTCTAGCTGATTCTCTCTTCAGATTTTCCTTCCTTCTTGCCCACACATTTTACACTTGTCAATACCAAATGAATTATAGCTCTGCAAACGGACCACTGTCTCTCAGGTCTGAATGTGCGTTATTCAAACATCATTAGGTAATAAGCATTAGGGAATCAAAGGAGTTCACAATGAAAGGATAATGATTGTCAAAATCTAGAGAAACATCACACACTTTAAGCCAGGAGGAAAAGTCTAGCTCACAGGACTGGTACTGAGGACAGTGGAAACATAGTGGGTCTCTTACTCCCAACTCTCAAAGGTACAACAAATCGGACTAAGCCAAGCGTTTAACCTCACGTGTTTTACACGTATGTAGTTGGCTGGACTGTTGGCTGAAGTTTTCTTTGGGTATGGTAAGAGGTGCTGAGCCCTTAGACAATCAGCCATGGCCTGGGAAGGAGGCGGGTGTGGGGTAAGAACTGCCATTGTTTTAGGAAACTAGGGGTGGCATGCCCTTTAGCATGGGTCCTGGAGGAGCCGGGTGGTGCAACAGTTCCTGTCAAAAGGGCTGTTTCCTGGAATACCTTTTCACCACCCACTCCCTCACAGTGCTACTCCTATTCATTCTATGAAACCCCAAAGGGTGCATCATTTGTTCTACATTTCACTCATTTTGTTCAGCATCCCCAGCAGAAAAAACGACGCCCTGCTCTGTGCTCTTACTCTTTCTTGAGCTCACATACATGACTGCACAGAAATCACTAATGTGTAATTACTTACTTGCATGATTAGGCCCTCTGTTGAACCTGGAGTCTCTTAAGGTTAGGTTTTGAACTTTATTTCATTATTTCCATCTTTGATCACAGTGTCGGGTAGTAACTGCTCAACAAATGTCTTGTTGACTGAATGGCTTTTAATATGCTAATTGATTAATTAATATTTATGAACAATGTCTCCCAAGTCTGCCCCTTGCTTTAGGGAATTAATTGTATGTAATTGAAAGGGCAGAAGTTGGAGTTAGAAGCAATGAATTAGGAGCATCCATAAAAATATGGATGAGCCTTTAAAAATACACAGTAATCCCTAGTGAAAAAAATAAGAATACAATGTCTTTTCCATAAATTAAAAGTATATTCACCCAAAATAATACACATTTTTTTAAAAACACATGCAAAAAAACCCCAAATGTATATCAAACACACTAAAATTGTTCACCATGAGAACGGAGTGTATGGATTTTTCTCCTGGTCTGGGAGATTGAACCCGGAGAATGAGCAGCTATATCCCCTTGCTGTTGTTGATGTTGTTTAGTTTTGTTTTGTTCTGAGACTTAACTTGTGATTCTCCTGCCTCAGCTCTGAAGAAGGTAGAGTTACAGGTGTGCACTTGTAGAGGAATTTCTTTAAGGATAAAAATAAATAAAGCAGGAAAGGGGTTTTGCACAGATTAGAGAGGAATAATGTGTCTTGAAGTGAAGACAACGATTAACTCAACCATCTGTTTTTGACATAAAAATAAAAAATAAAGAAAGCAATGAGTTTTAAAATTATAGAGATTTGGGTTCATACCCTAGCTTTTACTTGTTAGTGAACTGATCCTGGGAAATTAATTCAAATCTTATTTTACCTTAGTTCTACTTAGTTTATAAAATTAAGATATTAAAATTAACCTCTTAAGTCTTAAAGTTAAGTTAGGAAATACATATAGAATCCATATCACACAGTAATGCAAGGATTGTCCACAATCCATATAAATGGGTTGGAACAGACCCCTTTCTCACACTTCCTAGTGGATTTTTCTAGTTTAAATATACCTGTTATTAAATCAGACTTTCAAGGATATCATGCTCCTGCTCAAAAACTTTCTAGTACATCTTACTTGCTGTATTATTTATTTCCCAATTTGTTGGAAATTGGGTAGATGGTGGCGGCAAGGAATAGGTTTCAGAAATGATGATTACTTAGTTATCTGTAATGTCAACACGGTGAGGGAAGACATGGCTAAGATCACCAGCATGAGAACAGGGAATTTTTGCCCTTATACCGCAGGGTTAGTCTGCAGCGTTGGCTACTGGACACCTACTCTTTTGTGCAATCTAAGGAATGACCCCACCTGGTACCTTGTGTCCAGCGAGTTAATGCTTAGTGATCCAAGACCGTATCACATTTTTAAAATAAATCTTTGGCTCTAGACAAACTTATTTTGCTATCTCTCTTTCTGTAGGAGCCTTGACATTTCCTAGATCTATCAGTTTACGAAGAGATTCCACATTGAAAATGTCCTGTTTCCCTTGTCACTTATTTCAATATTATGCATCCTTGAGAACCAGATAAAACTCGATCTGTTGCATAAAACTTCCCCTGATTGTCCCAACTTTTAAATAATTTCCCCTTTCAAGATAACCATATTTATTTGGCATTATCTACTCGTTTCATAAATTGAGTCATCTACTCAATCTGAATTATATCAATATTGAGTGTAGAGAATTTTATCTTCATGGTCTCTCTCTGGGCCTGGACAGTGACCTATATATAGTAAACCTAAAAAAAATGATCATTTAATGAAGAAGTTCATTCAGTGGTTTAAAATAATGTCATGTTCAGATAAGTTAATCAAGAATTAAAATACCAATTTATTCAATCAGGCAGGAGTGGGTAGGTAGAGCAAATAGTTACCATATTTGTGAGCCAGTGAACCTAGGAGTCAAATTTGTTCTTTCGAGTTTCTAATTCCCTACTTTCTTTTTCCTTCTCAATAGAGCTTTATGGATATATTATTTTGGGATAAGTCACAACTACATGGCCCTGTTTTGCTATTTGTAAAGTAAAAGTGTTCACCTAGACCTTTCTTCAGCTGAAATTTTAACATGGTAGAAACCCAACTAACAACACAGGAAAAAAAAAAATGTGGCTACTGTGACCGATGCTAAGGGGGAGCTGAGACTGCATCTTTCTGCCCATCCTCCATTCATTCCCCAGGCTCTTTGAAGCTGAGTTTGAAAACCCAGGATGAAACAGTCCCCAGAGCTCTCAGATGCCTCTCAGCTACTGACTCCAAATGCAGGAAATACTCTCTGGCTTCTTTTGTACCAACTTTCCATGAGGCTGGCTTTCAGGAGGGTCCAAATTATGTCGTAGGTTGTTTGAAGAGGTAGATGCCTCACTACCCTCCCAGAGACTATGAAGGTCACTTTGACCCATGCTTGCCAACAGAAAGGTGTGACGGCATTATTCATATTTAGCTGGTTATTGTTGCCACTCTTTACTACTACTTTGCAGCACTGTTTAGAGAGAGAATTATCCTTGCTTTACTGAAAGATGAGGAAATGGAAGCTCCCAGAAGCTAAACAAGTACCTCACATCAGGCAAAATCAGGGATAACAGAATCATGATTCTAGTTACAGATACTTGTTTTACTCCAAAGCCCGTGGTGTTTTCAAAGCACTGTGCTGCCTGGATCTGACTTGAGCAAGAGTACCTGAAACAAAATGTGACTTTTGAAAAATCTATCTCAAGTAACACAACTTACATCTCTTATAGTATAACCCTAGTCACATCTCTGAAGAGCTTGCTGTAAACCTTATTTGAGTCTCAGAAAAACCCTGAGTCATGGGGGGTGTTGCATGTGATGGAATAATAACCTGCTATAGTTTGGGTGAGTGGAAGGTCCCCTCAAGGTCCATGGTCTCTCGGATTATACTACTGAGAAGCAGTGGACCAGTTAGGAGGCAGAACCTAGTGGGAGGTCCTTAGGACACTGAGCCATGCATGCTCTAAAAAGGGACCATGGGACCCACCTATCCCCTCAGTCTCTCTTTAATTCCTGGATCACAATGTATGCAGTTAACCCCAGCATATCTTCCCACCATGATGTTCTACATTTGCCATAGGCCCCATATTGGACTGAAACTCTAGAACCATAAGCCAAAATAAATTGTTTTTTCTTTATAAATTAATTATCTCAGGTTATTTTGCTATAGTAATATGAAGCTGACTACACAGATCCACTCCATGAGCTAGAAAGGCAGTTAAAGACGTCATAGGGCAGGAAAGACCCACAGTCAAATTTACCAGGAACCAGGGATTCTGCTCCTGGGATGGGTGGACTTTAATCCTGGGCTACTTCTCTGGTTTCTGATCTTTATCTCCCAACTTGACATGTTTCCATGTTTGGTTTCTAGTCACTCTCTTCCTATAGATCTCTGACAGTGCAGATAAGACCCGCACACAGCACACATCCACATACTCACTATTTTCTGGTGTCAAACTTGTGCACTTGTTTTTTATTTTGCCAGCTCAAGGCCCATCATTCATGACAGGGGGCTGCAATGATGCCACCTACATTACTGAGATGAAAACTCACCCAAAATCATCCAAACAGTGACAGATTCAAAGTCTAAACTCCAAATCCACTGCATAGCTCTTGGATACAACATTACAAACTGGCCTATCTGTATAACCATCTGATGCCATTATGGACATGCAGGTTATGTGAAATTCAGCATTTTCCTCCTTGTGGCGCTATTTGATTCTCATACAATCAAACACTGAAAATGTTATATTTCAAGTCCTCAAAATAAATACGTACTATGATTGAAAAAACAGCATCATTCTGTCTTTTTTAAAGAAATTTCTATATGAGGAGTGAAATGGAACAGATATTAGCTTTTATTCATTTGTTTGACCGCCTTCTATTTCTTTTCTTTTTCAATTATTAATCATACCCAATGAAGAACTTTTCTTTTGTCTTTCTTTCTGTCTTTCTTCTCTTTTCATAGCCATACCTGGAATCTCAAGGACTTTTATTCAGTGGGAACCCCCAACATAAAGGGGTGGGGGCTTTGGGGAAGATCTTCAATGCAGGCTGCTGAGTGGTTCCCTCACTTTGTGTTATAGTTTGGACTCGAAATGTTTCCCAAAGGTCTATGTGTTAAAGACTTGGCTCCCAGAAGATAGCATTAAAGGGAGGTGATGGAAATTTTAGTAGGTGGGGTCTAATAGAAAGAAGTCCAATGGGGGATGTGCCCTTAAAGAGGGTGGGATCCCAGCCTCCCCTCCATTTTCTCTCCCTGGTCACCATGAGTTGAACAAGCCTCCTCCACCATGCATTCCTCCTGTGATGTACTATGCTATGATAGACCCAAAGCAATAGCACCAAGTTACCATGGACTGAAACCTCTGAAACCATGAGCCAAAATAAAACTCTTCATTAGAAATTGTTTATTTCAAGTATTTTTCATAATGATGGAAAACTGACTAACAAATCCTGATTTCAGGAAAGGCTGGGACTAGAATTCAAACTCCAGACAGACTCGAAAACCTTGGAGTCTGCGTCCGCTCTATTCCAGTAAGTCTAGGACTTCACCTACAGTTTCAAAATTCTCTTAATATAATTCACAAAGACAAATGGTATTTGCTAAATTATTAGTAAAAACTAAATAGCTAAACTTTAGTTCATAACATTTGGATGCCATATCATGAAATGAGTACCATTTAGAATTTCCATTACCCTGATTTAACATCAAACATTTCCATTGCCCTGATTTAACATGAAACCAGTACAAAATGTACTTATAACTCATCAAATTAAATCTTCGCATTTTAACTTAGCAGGAGAAACAGGGATTAAAGAATGAAACAAAATTATTACAGTTCTAAATGTCTAAAAATATTCACCCCAGTTTGTTTTGTTTGGGGAAAAAAAACTTGATTTTCAGTTCATTCAAATCAGTGTAGGCAATGCAAATAAAATTTTAGAATGTAGACAGAAGGTCTGTGAAGCATAAATTATAGGTGTTTTCCTAATTGGTTTGTATAGATGACTTGCTAGATCATAAAAGTTTAATTCACTAAAACTCAGTTTTTTTTTTGTAAAGTTAATGAACTTGGCTTGAAGAATCACATTCATTCACTTACGAAATTTTCACTGGTATCTAGAATGTGCCAAGCACTGTGCTTGTCAACATGGAATACACACACACCATATACGTATACATACATAACAAATCACTGACATTAACAAAGGACAAGGCCTAGAAAGCTAGTTGCACTTATTTGAAAAAAGAAAAGAAGGAGAGAATGATACCATCAACTACATTGGAAATCTTGGGACTGATGATGTGGATCAAAAGAAATCTGTAAGAGTACCCTCTATCAATACAGTGTTGGATACTTACCTATACTGGGGATCTGTGTGTTCCTATTAATTAGGAAATGAAACCTATCTGGCTATAATAAGAGGTGATCACTTCCCAGAAAAAGAAGTTCAGAGATGCGAGGGTGGGCAGAATACACACCGTCCCACTCACCCACCCTTCCGCTGCTTTGCACCTTGCACCCTGCTGCGACCGCCCCATCTCAGCACAAAAAACAACAAACTGAGGTATCAGAAGAACTACATCATTGTGAACAGTACCTGCCACAACCCGTTTAGACCCTTAAGACTGTGATCCTGAACTTTTTCGCTAGGCAGAATACAGATGAGATAACAAGCACATCAGATATGAGGTCAGTGAGAAGCTGAAACCAGTCTCTCGGACACTAACACTGGACCATGGTGCAACTTTCTATCTTAGTACTGTATTAGAGATTGTCTTTCTAGTCTTGATATAAAACCATGGCACAAGGAAACCGTTGAAAAATCTGGATCAAAATTTTTTTTCACCCTAAATAAAACTGACAGAATTGAAATAGAATATATGACAAATTCCCCCCGCCCCCAAACTTTTGAATTATTTTAAAAAGAATCTCAGAGAAACACAGAAGTTGAAGTTGGGAAGGACTTGGGAAATAATATCCATAATTAATTAATGGATTCTCCTGAGAGTTCACCGCTGTGGAGTGTTCAAGGTACTAGAGATTCTGTACTGGGAGTTAAGGGTTTCTCTTCCTTCTACATTGCCCCCTTGCCTTCACAATTTCTGCTTATGTAAGAAGCTGTACTACTCACATTTCTTAAACTGATTTTGCAGATGTGATTATATGTTAGCCTCCAAGAGACAGGGCTAAGTAACTTTGACAAAAACAACACAAAACAAATTTGACCTTGAAATAAGAAACACATAAGGAAAGCTTGCCATTCAAAGGAGTAAGAGGACAGTGGAGATGCCCTGTTCCCTTACTTTTTTAGACCCTTGAATGTCTAGCATGAACTTATTCCTTTTTAATTTCTCAAAACCCACATTCTTTTTCCAACTCTTAGCTTTTTCTTAGTGTCCTACTCTCCTTATTTAGAGTCAAATGTGGAATTATTTTTAAACCATATTTTTAAAAGAGAAATAAAATTTAGAAGGTCAATACAAAATAATGCCAACATATTATAAATTATCAATCTGAGGAAAAAGAATTTAGTACCTTGCTTAACTGAATAGATCTATATATCTGGGTTCCAGTTTCTAGGAAGATTACAGTCAGATATACATAGACTCTGAGAACAAAATAATAAAGATATGATGTTGATAATGTGCTTAGCTCCAACACAGCATCTGAGGTATGATCAAAAAATAGAGAAAATGTTATATTAAGAAAAATACATTACAGTAGAAGATACATTGCCATTAAACCCCTTCAGAATATTCCCCCTTGCTTCAGACACACTTGTCCCACCATTCTTGCCACTGTCTGAGGCAGCTCGGGAAGTTCTCTTTCATGAGTGTCTTTTGGTAGCTACCTCTGTGTCCTCAAGTTAATTCAAAATGTTTATAGTAATAGCTCCTAAGTAAAAACATTATGGTGTGTCCTTGTCCACCTTATTTACCAGGTCTGGTGCCCTGGGATTTCTGGCTGTTCCTCAAAGTTGAAATGACCATGAATCATTTCAGGACACAGAAGCAGCCATGACAGCACAACGGAAGACACTCCCAAAGGAAGACTTCCAGAAACGCTTCAGAAAGTGGTGTGAACAATGGTATTAAGTGTGTTTGAAATGATGGGGAGTGTTTTGAGGTGGATTAATGCCAATGTGTCTTTTACTGTAATAATTTTTTAATTTAAACATTCACCATACTTTCTGATCACATCTCATGGGGTGAAAATGTAATAAATATCATGATCCTAAGTGTCTTCTACAACTCAGGTGATCAGGACAATGGCAAGAATAAGGGAGGGCTGCGTAAAACAAGGAACCTAATGTCACATGGGGAAACCCTAATCTTACAAATTCACAATAACCTCGCCTTCTGTCCCCTTTACAGAAACCCTTTCAATCCTGACTCTGATGCAAGTTCATTTGTGACCTTATTTCTTTTGCTGCCTCTACGTTCAGTATCCGTTGATATCAAAAATATCAGCCGTGTGCTCAATAAAGTGGAAATGAATGACATGGATACAAAAACTGCTTCAGCAGACTTCAGAGAATTTAGCTTAATTTTTGTCAAATGCAAAGCAAGAGTGTTTTCATGTTTCCAAAGGAAAACCAAAATATGCAGAACTAAACTTTATTTACGGCTCCTTGAGCCGGGCTCACAGGTCTTTCTTTCATCAAGCACAGTTCTAAAATGATGAGATCCACTGAAACACACCAGTCCCTAAAATCATATTTTTGCTAAAGCACCTTCCCAAAGCCTCTGCACTAATATCTCACTCCTTTATCTTACTTCCTAGAGGGTCTAGCGAATATGATCCTCCATATGCTACAACAAATGAAGAAATAACTTGCTCAGAAACTTCAAGCATCTAGCATTAATTGATTTCCCTTATAGGACAAAAGAGGTTTTTGGACATTTACTATCTTTTAAAAACCTTGACCTCCATTTTGAAATAACGGTACAAATTTTGAAAATCTGTCTTTCAAACAACTCTTCTGTGAAAGGAGAACAAATATACAATGCTTTTCAATTTTCAGCTGGGAGAGTACTGATGGAAACAAACCTTTATGAGCAATTTTAATATCATCCCAGGAATGATTTCAGCAAGCGTACGGTGGCAACAAGAAGTGGCGAGAGAATCCTTGCCCTGAGACACTGGGGTGGAGGGGCGGGGCAAACAAGCCGGGGTTTCTACAATCAGGTCTGCTGGAATTTCACTTTCCTATATGATCTTCTGAAAGAAGAAATTCCTTCATTTTTCCAGGTCCCAATTTCCTCGTCTGTAAAATGATGGGGTGATGCCTCCAAGTTCAGCTGTAGGATTTTATGAGACAATGTGGTTGGTTTTATTTCTGAAATATCTTTCTTGCTTTCTATCCGAGTCCAGCCAGTGTCACCTAACATGCATAATGGAAACATCGCTTGCCCAGGCGGTCAGACCAATAACCTAAAAGGCATCCTCTTGCCTTTCTTTCTCTCATAACCTACATTCAGCCCAGTACAAGTACCCTGAGCACTGATTTCAAAGCATATCCTGAGTCTGACTTTTCCCCACCATCTGCACTGTTATTATTATATTCCAAGCCACCTCACTTTCTCTTTTCTCTTATTTTTCTGCTCCCACTTCTGCTTTTATGAGGTTTGTTCTCTATACAGCAGCCAGAATGATCTTTTTAAAACATCAATCAAATCCTGTCCCTTCCCAGAACAGAGCCCTGCACAGGTCTCCTTCAATCTTTGAGCGCCTTGTGCAATCCTTGCTGTGGTCCGCAGGGGCCTCACTGGTTTATCTCTCCAGCTTGGTCAAGGCTCTTCTTTTGTTTACTGCCCTGCAGCCACACAGGCCACTTGTTTCCACCCGGGCTCCTGTAAATGCTTCCCCTCTAGCCAGAACACTCTCTGTGTATACTCAGGGGCCTACTCTACCACACAGGTCTCCGATATCTCAAATATATAGAGAACTCAAAAAAAATCAGACCCTCCAAATTTAACGACCCAATCCAAAAATGGGCAGCTGAAATGAATAGACACTTCTCAGATGAAGAAGTAGAAACAGGAAATAAACACATGCAAAAATGTTCGACATCACTGGTCATTCGAGAGATGAAGTTTAAAACACTGAGATCCCATCTCACTCCAGAAAGAATGGGCTATTATCAATAGATCAGCCAATAACAAACCCTGGAGGGGCTGTAGGGAAAAAGGAACCCTTCTCCACTGCTGGTGGGAGTGTAGACTGGTGCAATCACTATGGAAATCAGTGTGGAGATTCCTCAGGGAGCTAGGACTAGAGGTTCCATTTGACTCAGCTATTCTCCTTCTTGGTATCATACCAAAAGAATTAGAAGTATCATACCACAGCGATGCATGCACACCCATGTTTATAGCAGCACAGTTTGTAATAGCTAAATATTGGAAACAACCCAAATGCTCATCAACTGATGAATGGATAAAGATGTGGTTTTTTATACAATGGAGTACTACTCTGCCATAAAGAACAATAAGTTTGAGACATTTCTAGGTAAATGGATGCATCTTGAGACCATACTTCTAAGTGAAATAAATCAGACAAAAACATTTAAATACCTTATTGTTTCTCTTGTGTGAGAAACTGAAAGTGTAAATAAGGACTAAAATGTATTATACTGGGAAAGGAAAGAAATTGTTGGAATGGAAAGGGAAACCAGGGAGGGGGAAAGGAACAGAGGGTCAAGAAAAAAAAGAATAGAAGGAAAAAATGGGAACAAAGCTTTTGTAAATAAGGAGCGGAGGAGGGGGTGAGGGGAGGGAAGAATGGGGAAAAAAGAAGCAGCAAGATCTATCATGTACAGGTACAAATTCCCTAAGATGAATGTTATCATTATGTATATCTAAAAGGGACCATTAAAATAAAGTTTTTTTAAAAGGAGAAGTGATCAAATCCAAAGGGCTTGACTTGATTTTTTTTCCAAAATAATTGTCCCATTACTCTCTATGATCCCCTCATGCATCCTTCATTTTTCTTAGTGTCTCTTACCACCAAGGGGTCAGGTTGCTTCTCTAATGGTCCGCATCAGATCTCACCTCAAGTTCTCCCTCCCGCTCGGGCTCTGAGTGTGGCCCTGTGGCTTTCTCTCGACCACAGGGTATGAGCAAACATGGTGCACACAAAAACCCAGTAAGTATTTTCTGTTCTAGTGGAACCTGAAGACCACCCAGGAACTAAAGCCCATGCAGACAGAGGGCCTGCCATTCCCCTCTCCCCGCGGAACCCAGCCACCAGCTGACCGCCTGGCTCAAAGGAGCCACAGATGTGAGCACAGGAGAGGCCCGCAGAAGAATCGCCTAACTTGTCCACAGAACTACAGGAAATAATAAATCAGCATCGCTTGAAGACACTCATATTGAGGTGATTTTTAGTACATCAGAATCCAACCAGTACAGCTCCTGTGGCACATGTAATATTTTTCTTTATCATCAGTTTTCCACTGGAATGTAATCTCCATGAGGACAGGGACTTGGGTTTTGTCATTGCCATTATTCCACCATTTACAGCACTACATAGTTGTCATTAAATTCTTAATAAATAGCTACCAAATGAATGACAAGATGAGTGAATGAACAACTCCGTATTTCACAGACAAATACACCGCACAGCCCAAGCAGACTTTCTCGGGAACATGTTATGTTTTTAAATACCTTGTTAAACAACAAGAAGAAAAGTGACATCTCAGGGTGGTTTCTGCCCCTCCTAATCAACTTTGTTTGAAAATGGAAATTTTCCTCTCAGAATCACTTGGAATGGGGATTTAAACAATCCAATTTCAGTCGTGACTTTTGCACTGCACTCTGCTGTCCATCAGGGATCCTCTTGTGGGTTTATAATGTCAAAGTGTCTGCCTGTGAATACCTGGTTAACACATAGCTCTGACGCGGGCCTGGCTGGAAAACTCTCCACTGTGCTCTGCAAGCGATGGAGCGAGGTGTGCTGGGGAAGCGGCTGCCTGAGAGGGCAAGAAAAATACCTGCCTGTGAAGGTGAGCCGGACCCAGGAGAGAATAGGACAGCTGGAAACGTCCGTCACCCCAACTATTGCTGTGCTCATCCTACCTCCCGGGTAAACCCGGATCCCTGGAAACTGGAGACCCGTGAGCTGAACACTTGACTCAATGCATTACTGATTTCTAAACATACCATCACAGGACCAGTGTACAAAGAACAATACACCTTTTAAGCAGCAGTTACTTTCTGTAGGGTATAATTATAGTTACAAACCTGCCATTCCTCCCACCAAGTTAGAAAAATGCCTTCCCTGTCCACTCAGCCTCAGGCCCTGGTGAGCAAAGGAGGCACTGTCCATGCAAGAGCTCTGTGAATTATGCTGATGACAGAGGATGCAGATCAAGAACCAGAGCTGACATCCTGTCCCCTTCACAGGAGGACTGGGGGGGATGCAAACAGAGAGGTGAGGAAGCAGAGTGTTAAATTGAACCTTCTGCTGAAACTAACACTGAGTGGAATCTACGTAGACAGCAGATAGAGTAGATCATGTTTGCAAGGGTCACTACCCTTGGATACCACGTGTTAGTCAGCCTGTGATCACTGTAACAAAATATCTGCATAAACTGTCCAAAGGAGGAGAGGTTTGTTTGGGTTCACAGTTTCTGAGGTTCCAGTCCATGGTCAGATGGCTCCACAGCTGCGGGCCTGTGGTGAGGCAGAGCACCCTGCAGGAGGGTGTGGTAGAGGAGAGCTGCTTACTTCATGGGAGCCAAGAAGCAGAGAGAGAGGAGGAAAGAGCAAAAAAGAAGGAGATGGGGCCCTGATATAGACCCCAAGTCATGCCCCCCATGATGCACTTCCTTCACTAAGTCCCACTTTCTGTTTCCATCACCTCCTAAAAATGCTGTCAGGTTATAAAGATGAGATTAATCTAGATCTCGTCAATGGATTAACATCCATTCACAATCCACTCACCTTCCATAAGCCCCACCTCTGAAAAATGGAACCTGTAGGGGAACATTTTAGATTTTACCTGAAACAGACAACCTGGTGTCACAGACGGCGGACCTATAAACAGTCAGTCTGAGGCTGCTTGGGAGTTGCTCTTGAATCTCCCCCATGGGTTGTGCAACCTGGAGCAACTTTACTCAGCACCCTGAGTTGCAGGAGTTTTGTCTGGAAGAGGAGAAAATTGTACTGGATGAGTCCTCGGGTCCTTTAAAGCTTAAGATATTATGGGCCTAAATTGGTTACACCAAAAAAGTGCCTTTTTACCTCACTGCAATAGGCGAACCATGAATATTTTTAGCAATTGTTAGGCATAAATGAATAGTTCTATGAAGCAATCATTTTTTTAAGTGAAACTGCTCCTAGATGTTATATTACATTGGTGTCCAAAGCAAACATCAAGAATCGTTTATCCTGCAAATACATTTTGAACGCTATCGTGTGTTGGACTGTGTGCCATGCACTGGTGCTGACACTGAGGACAAGATAGACCAGGACCCTCAGTCCTGGAAGGTGTGGCTTTGTTATAAAGGATCTGATGTTCCAAGCCAAGGAGTTTGGATTTGAGTCTACAGGGAAGGAGACCCCAAAGGCTTCTGACTGGAGAGTCACCAGTCAGTGTGGTTCAAAGGAGGCTCATTCTGGCAGGAATGTCTCCGAATGGAGAAGAATCAGGTGGCAGGGAGGCCATCAAGCAGACTTCTCTGATAGTGTGAATGAAAGATGAGAAGGTCTCTGCATGTGTAACTGGAGGCTGACCATTGTAACCAGCAGACCCAAATGTGTCATGGCACAGCGCGGAAGCCTTTGTTCTACTAGGCAGTCAGGACTGCCATGGCTGCCTTTCAGCTCAGGCTCTGTCACCTGCAGCTCTACCATCTCACGTCCCCATCACCGGGGGCATTCAGCTTGCAGAACATTCAGAAGCGTAGAGGGGCAGGCAAGGCTGAGGCGGTCAGGGGCCAAGGCTGGAAGGGATGCATGCCATTTCCCGTCTCACTTGTCATGGCTACCTGACCAAGAAGCCTGGGAATCACGGGCTCCCTGAGGTGCCCAGAAAAGCAGAGAGAATGGACTGTGAGAACTTTTGAAAGTTTCTGCTGTCAGACATGAGCTGAGAGATGAAGATGGCAGGATGGATCAGGAAACCACTGCTGTGATACAATCTCAGAACGCGGTGACATTTGAGAAGGAAAAGGGAGAAGTCTAGTAATGACCCAGAAGCTTCTAGCTTGGAGAACTGAAATGAGAAGTACTGTGCATAAGTTATAATCTTTTCAAGGGCAACATGGCTTTATCTATCAAAATTGTAAATGGACCATACCTTTCATACAAACATTCTACTTTAGGAATTAATCCTAAAAGAAAAATTTGCATAATATGTATGCAAAGATATTCACTGAAGTATTACCTGCATTAACTAAAAAATCAAAACTAGGTAAATATCTATAAAGAAGATGAGCTATAATAAATTGTAATATGGCCATAAGTGTGCAGCTATTAAAAATAGTAAGATTGAGCTACATGTATGGACATAAAAAGATGTCTAAATCGTACTTGCACATGAAAAAGCAAGTTGCAGAATAATATATACAACTGTGTTTTGGGATAAAAATATATGTATGTATATTCATTTCAGAATAACTTTAAAAAGAATATATTACAAAACCATTAGTAACTATCTTGAGAGTTATCTATTATTTAAATTTCTTTTCTCAGAGTGTCGATTTTCACTTGAGAAGTCAGGAAAATATGTACTTTTGGTATTTTTAATTACTTTTTTAAAAGAATCGATAAGGTCATGCATGTTTAAGCTTAGGGAAAGGGGTGGAATGCAGGTTCCAAGTTCTGTATGTATGTACGCCTGTGTGGGTGTGTGATTTTTGTTGCTCCTCCAAAGCATTCTGTAACACCGTCAGTTTTCCCATTTTACAGAAGACAAAACAGGGTCAGAGAAGCTAATGTCTTTCCCAATATCACAAACATCTGAAAGATCTTTAATCAGGTTTCATTTAAAATATGGTAAAGCCCTACCTTTCCTTCTGCTCTGCAGAGCCCTTCAACAGGTGGACGGTTGGAGGGATGGGGCTGGAAGGGATGGGGCCAGAAGAGGGATAGGGTCAGAAGAGGGGCCAGGACCTGAGAAGGGGGCAGGGAGACAAAGGCTATATTCAAAATAAAGTAAGCCTGTATTTTTTTTCCAAAGAACGCATGGAGTATGAATTAAAACAATGTGTTTATTTTCACTTGCCAGATAGATTCCTTTATTTACCCTTTTCCCATCTTTCTCCTTCTTTCTCTTTTGATTCTTTTTTTTTAACTTCTCCATTCTAAAAAAAGAAATAAGACTAGAGGCCAGATAATGAAGAAAGATGTTTAAAAAAAAAGAAACTATTTCCATATTTTGCAAATATGCCCACAGAATTTTTGTGTGAGTTTTTGTTTTAGTTTCTAATCACAAGCCCTTGGGAGACAGAGGCAGTGCAATTTGGATGATTTAATGCTCTGTCGCCTATTGTGATACATTCATGCCTGTAAAACTCTTACTGTTAAGCTCTAGGTCACAGGTACCATTTGAGAAATAACTAGCACGTGTAGCTTTTTAAAAATTACATATTAACGGTAGCAATTAACTTCAATTTCTCTTTTTTTGTATTAATCTAGTCATCTTCCTCAAATGTGTCTGAATGAAATGAATAACAAGTATATATACTTAGTTTTAAATTTTTGTCTTGTTTTTGATGAATCGCGAGTGAATTCATATTATGGAACACAAAGGATGATTTATATATGAAGCATTTCATAAAGAATAAACCTAAAAGAACATGCATATTTGTTTAACATCATGGAAGCCTGTCCATCCATGTGATAAAACATGAAATACACATGAAATTTGTTTCTTCGCTTTATAGTCACTGCGGGGGGGGGGATAAGAGAGGGAAAGGTCAACACAAAGAAAGAAATATGTGGTAGGATTAATATCACCAATAACCAGTTTTGTAACTTCATCCATATTGCTTTACTTGTGAAAATAAATTTAAAAATATACTTGAGTAAGAGAAGATATTTTTGCATTTAAAGTAACAGTGAGTCTGGTATAATCATTGGAATGCAGATGGTAATGCTTTGTTTCTAAATAAAGTTAGCGATAATTACTGAAAATGGTTTATTAGGTTCTTTTTTCAATAAATGAAAATACTAAGCCACATCATGCAGCTTTAATCTGAGAATAGGAATGCAGACTGCTTCAAAGTTACTGCAGTGTATTTCAGATGAGAAGCAGGTAGGTACAATATTTTAATTTGTAATTATAATCCATGTAATACATTTTTCAAAAAATAATATTGTGTGTATTTTAAAAAGGGAAACATTTATACGATCTGAAGAGAAACCAGAGTACTGTATGTATTTTAAATGGTGATCCTTTCTAGGAATCTTCTTTAGCTTTCTCTGTCCTCAAGAAAATCAAATAAATTAGACTAGACCAAGCATTAATTGGTTGCCAAGATGCATTTTTGTAAAAAATCGTTTTGGAGTTGTAGATGTTCATAAAAAGACTAATTGCAAAGTGGTTTAAATTATGATTATTATGATTTAATTGTTCAAAACAATTTCCCCCTTAGGATTATTTTTTCCAAGTCATTTATTTCACTTTACCAAATGACCTTTTAAGAAATTCTATAATCAGCATACTTTGTCAAGCCAAAATGGGAAATACAAAAATATCACAGATACATGGGCACTGTAAGCTTTCTTTTTTTCTCTTTTTCCTTCTTCTTCCTTTATTGTTATTTAATTCTCCTCCTTTTCCTTGTCCCTTTACATCTCCCTCTCTCCATTCTGTCTCGGAAAGCCATATGTCCTCTCACTGAAGTAATTCAAACAAGAAAGACACATAAAATGTAATAAACAAGTCCTGCCTTAATTCCATCACGCTAATTTAGCTTTACCTGAAAAACGAACATATTTTTAAATAGTGCCTGCAGTTTTAATGTGAAAAGAATTCGAAAGGATTTAAATATATTGGGTATATTAATACATGATTCAAAATATAAGTGTGAAATATATATATAATATGAATATGTATCTTTGTGTTTATTTTTTTCAAATCTCTATTTTCCACAAAGCACAACATTTTGTTAGTAAATCTTAATTTTTCGGTTAAGCGTAGTATTTTGTATCTAGTTTGCCTTTACTGGGACTCTTTGAAAGCCTCGAAAGTTATTTCTTTCCATGAAGCACAATTCAGTAGTTTCCTTTCTGTGTACTGACTGGTACCAATGTGTGTCAGTCATCAATATATTTACAGAAAAAGAAATTCAACCTAACGTATTTGCGTTTGTCTAATGTGAAAAGTTGTTATCAATGTAAGTCCCCAGCATAGAGGTGACAGTTGAGGACTTACAGTCTCACTTGTTGCCTCCTTTTTCTCCAAACATTGAGGAGGGGTCTGTGCAGCCAAGACAAAACCAAGGACTTTCTGATTTTCCAAATTTAGGAATACCCTGAGATCAATAATGGTGGGGAACAGAATGGGATCCATCCACAAATGATCCAATTCAACATTCTTTAATGACCAGAATCTGGTTGTATAAAAATATAATTTACTCCCAATAATAAGGTTAGAGTTTTCTCTATATAATAAAAGTAATAAAAAAATAGACGTACCAGAATTTTGTTGTAAATTAAGTCTCATAATGATCACTGGTCTTTGTGTAGTATAAGAAGAGGGTAGCGATTAGTATACAAAAGGGCTCTTCCACCACACAGAAAGAAAATATGAGCATGGTGGACAGGTTAGCGAGCTGCCGTGGACTGAATATTTGTGTTCTGCCCACCCACCCAACTCACTCGTTAAAGTCCCAATGCTCAGGCTAAGCATCCCAAATCCAAAAATCTGAAATACTCCAAACCAGACTGCTAGGCGATGACATGATGGTACAGTAGAAAACTACATCTCCGAATTCATGCAACAGGTCACAGTCAAAACATAGGTATACTAAAAATTCATAAAATTGTCATCAAGCTGTGTGTATAAAGTATATTTGAAACATAAATACATTTCATTTTTAAACTTGGCTCCCATTCCTCAAACATTCTATTATATATACACAAATATTTCTAAATCAGAAAAAAATCTGAAATTTGAAAAATACCACTAATCCTAAACATTTCATTTAAAAGACCCTCAAGCAGTATTTGGAGATGAAGCCTTTGGAGGCGATGTAGATCGAGAAAGCTTAGTCTTGAGCTGGGATTCATCGAGAGACAACAGAGGGACAGCTGGGATCCACGCTTGCTTTCTCTGTTCCTCGCCACGTGAGGACACGACAAGATGTGTGCAGACCTGAAGACCTTCAGTGAATACTGATCATGCTGGCAACTGACCTCAAAACTCCAGAACTATGAAAAATAAGCATTTGTCACTTAAGCCGTGTGGGCTGGAGCATGTGTTTTAGCAGCCTGAACTAAGATGCGCACATTAACTCCTCTTGAAATCTGTGGCCCTGGTGAGAATGTGGAGGGAAACAGAAGATGGAAACATGAGAGGAAAGGGTTTTGTTATGCCCTGAATTGTGTGGCCCAAAATTCATATGCTGAAGCATAATTCTGGGACATGATTGCATTTGGAGACAGGGTCTTCAGGGAGGTCATGAAGGTTAAATGCAGTCATCATGTAGAATCTTAATCTGATAGGGCTGCTGTTCCTCTAATAAGAGAGGACGCCGATCTCTCTCACAGTGCCCACCGAGGAAGAGCTATGGGAGCCCACATGAGCAGGTGCTGCTTTACAGGCCCAGAAGCGAGGCCTCACCAGAAACCAACACTGCAAGACCTTGATCTTGAGCTGTGAGAAAATTAATTTCTGTTGTTTGAAGCCAGCCAGCCTGTGGTATTTTGTTATGGTAGTTTGAGCAGACTAATTTGTGTGTAGAAATTCAGGTAATGGGAGCTAAATGAAAAAATAGACAGGAAACATAGGAGAGGTGCAGGGACTCATGCAACAAGGTCCCAGAGGTACAGAACCTGGAACAAAAAAGAACAGGTTCACTTTGACTGAACAGACCCAGCATCCAGAATCTTTTAGGCAGGGACTCCAGAGCTTAAAGAATCTTCTGACTTTTGGTATGTACACTGTTTTAAAAACATGTCAAAGCTTTCCCCTTTCCCCTTTATCTCAAAGAACAAATGAGCCTCCCACTTGTGCTTAGGTTTCAAGACTTCCCAAGGAATATAAATTAGCACAGTTACCACAGACGATGGTAGGGAGGTTCCTCAAGAAACCTAAAAATAGATCTAGCAATCCATGTGATCCAGCAATCCCACTTCTGGGTG
The DNA here is from genome assembly GCA_004026905.1 of Hystrix cristata. Taxonomy (NCBI): domain Eukaryota; kingdom Metazoa; phylum Chordata; class Mammalia; order Rodentia; family Hystricidae; genus Hystrix; species Hystrix cristata. Next base: position 122,675 of record PVJO010000034.1, read on the forward strand.
TATATATCCAAAGGAAATGAAATGAACATACCAAAAAATTGATCCACCCTCCAATGTTTATTGTGGCAGAATTCACAACATCTAAGATATGAAATCAATTTAGGCACCCAGTAGTGGATGACAGGTAAGGAAAACGTGGTGTATCTATACACAATGGCGCATTATTCAGCCATGAAGCAGAATGAAATCTCATCATTTGCAACGGAAGGGATAGAACTGAAGGAAATCACGTTAAGTGAAATAATTCAGACATAAAAAAGCATGTTTTTTTTCCCTGTGAAAACAAAAAACAAGTTGACCTGGATGCTGCAGTGATTACTAGGGGCAAGGAAGTGTGGGAAGGAAGGGCATATAAAGGGAAGTTGGATAACGTACTAAAACACAGGTAAAAGGCAAGTCCTGGTGTCCTCCAGCACACTGAAGTGACTATGGTTCACAATGATCTATTATATATTTTATGACAATTTAGAAGATAAGTGCTCCAAATATATATGCTAAGGGAATCTAAATGCTAACCACCCTGGTTTGGTCAGTGCATATTGTGTGCATATTTTGTAATATCCCACAGAACCCCACCAACATATACAATCAATACATGTTCATCAAAAAATTAAAAAAAAAAAAACCTTCCCACCATCTGAAGATCTCTTTGACTTCTTATCATTATTGCTTTTCCAGCCAGGCCACACTTTGACCTCTGTCTCCCTCCAGCACCCAGACCCATGGCCCTTGGGTTCAGGCCCAACATTTTCCAGTCTTTCATAATAATCTTGCAATTCATTTTCCTTAAAAATGTTTTCATGCTCTGAAATGAAATAATTTTAAGTTGAAAAGAGTTTTATTTAAAAATTTAGATCAGTGTAATTATTAAAGATCATATTAGAAAATCCATTTATTATAATCTTTAATATCTATTTTAGGTCTAAAAAGGCTTAGCCTTTTCCCATTCATTATGTGACACATACTGTTTGATGTACGTTAATTATGTAAAGAAAAAGGATGGTTTAATGATAAATTTCAAAATGATACTGTATGTGATTTGGGAACTGAGTATATTAAAACGTAGATTAAAATTTAATTGCACGTGGTATCAGCAGGATTTAACTACCTGAATGGCTGATATTTAGAATTCTTTCATTTTGAAGTTTAAAAATCAACTGATTCATTTTTATAATTGTGAAGTTCTAATGATGATATGAAAGGACTTTTCAGCCTGTTATTTTGCAAGCACTTTCCAAATAACACATTTCTTATTAGATAGGAGCCAAACTAGATATGATTAGTGTTATATTTTTCTCTTCTCCTGCTTTTTTTAAAAAGCATTTGAAACATCTTGATAAGCTCTATATGAATTTGGATATCTGACTTGTGGATCTGGTGAAAATTATCTTGAGCCAAATCTGCAGAAATTTCATTATCACTTGCTTCTCAATAACTTGCATTTAACAATAATGATGTCTCATATTCCGGAATAAACCAAAGTCCCCTTTTTCAGCCCCAATATGTGGCTGGAAAAAAAATCAATTAAAAACTGTATTAAGGTTGAAACCAGGAGTGTTCGACCAAGTCAAATTCCTGCTTGTTCCGATGTCTGTCGCCCTTGCCCCTTGGGTGTGTGGGGGACGAAGGACTAAGACTGTCGAACTGTTCTGCTGTTGGTCCCACATGAACCTCCTGGAACTCCTCTTGTGACTCTAGGCCTACAGATCTCCAGTGAGAACACAGCGCTCTGGGCCAGTGGCCTGGAGCCAGCATTGCAATCAGCTGGAAAGACTGTCAAGCACAGGTTTCTGGGTACCAGCCCCTAGACTCTGGCTCAGTGGATCTGGGGAGCACCCAGCAATTCACAAGTCTAACAGTTCTCACCAGCTGTTGGTACTGCTGGCTCCAGGACTGTCCTATGTGGACCAGGCCTCCACCATCCCAGACTATATTCTCCACTCATCTTTCCAGCTCCATGCCTTCATTTTATCCTTCCTGTAACACCTTCTGTCACTCTTTCCTCCATCCACTGATTCTACCTGTTAACTCCTACATGTCCTTCAAAGACAAAATTCTCTGCCATCCATCTGGTTGGCCTTCCACTCTCTCTGCATGTGGGGCTCATACACAGACTGGATCCTGTGGAAGATGCTCAGCGCACACCGATGTCTACACTGCAATCCGCCCTTGAGGGAAACCTGCTTGTGTATCTCTGTTTGCTGAGTTGAAGACTCCTTGATTGTGAAAACTATATTTTATGAATCTCAAGATCCCCTAAAGAACCGAGAGCACATCTAGGCATTTAATAAGGTTACTTTTAATTTTGACTCATGAAAAATATTATGTACATATTCAAGCAATACTTACTGGCTGTGCCATGATGAATGAGCAGATGTAATCCCAGCTCTCATAATAACAATGGCAATCATGATGATTTATTATTTTTTATCTGCCTGGGACTATACTAACAGCTTTATATTTATTAATTCATTTGAATCAGAACAAATTTTTTGGTAGGCACCATAATTACCTTAATTTTACATTGAGAAAGTCTAATAATTTGCTCAACTTCACAAGGCCAAGAAAGAAAAGGAACCAGGAATTGGAGTCAAGGAAATCTGGCCCCAGTGCCTTTATCATGCTGCCATGGCTGTAGAGATATTCTAACAAGAGAGAGATGAATGAGTCGAGTACAATCCCAATGTGTAACAGGAATGGGAAGTACGGGGTACTTTGACATGGCAAGGGACAAGGGGCAAATTCAGTGTGAGTTGCCAGGAGGAAGTATGGAAAAGGTATCAGGAAATTCTGTCTTGAGAAAATGATTTCTAAGCTACAACTTAAAGGGTGAGGAGTTAAAAGAAAAACGGAGGGAGTAAAATGGTGTGATATGTTCAGGAAAAAGTTTGCACTTAGTTGGAAAGTGGTGTGAAGTGTTTAAGGAACTGAAAGAATGTTTCTGTATCCAAAGGTGGAGCTAAAGAGAAACTTCGGGACCACATCATTCTGGAACTTGAGGATCCCGTTAAGGATTTTGAGAGTCACCATGCGAGCAACGAGAAGCCATTGACTCTATTTAAAGAGAGTGATTGTTTTAATGGCAGTGCACAGACTGGAAAGGAACCGGTACACATGTGGGTAGGTGGCTGAGGGGCTACAGTTGTAAAGTGTCTTACAGCTGGAAGTCAGCAGTGGAGACAGAAAGAAATCAATGGACTTTAGTAAGATTCAAGAGGGAGAATCGTTGTTTCACTGAATATGAATGCTAAGGTTGAAGCACCAACAAAGAAAAATTTCTGTCTCACAAGAGCGTAGAATGGCTGCAGAGGTGATTTTCATATTGAAACCCTTTCAAGATCAAGGAGGGGGAAATCACAGGCTGCAGTTAAGAGGGAGTTTCAAAGGCCTGCTGTGGTGATGAACTCGATGGCTACGAGGGACAGTAGTGGGCAGCGTGGCTGGGGTGGCGGGACAGGTGGAGTGTGGAGGGGCAGGAGACAGAGACAGGGGTCAAGGCCTAGATCATCAGCATCTTGTGGGCTAAGGCAAAAAGTAGGATTATGGTAAGTGCAGTGGGGGCACCCAAGAACATTAGGACAGAGACACACACAAGTAAATATTAGTGTAGCTGTGATGCAGAGAACTGACTATAGAAAAGGAAGAGTGTACAAGAGGGACACTCAGAGTGCTTCTACAGTGGTCCAGGTGAGAGATACCAGCTGCTGGAACTAGTGAAGTGGAAGAGAAGAGAATGGAGCTAGGGCACACTTCAGACATGGAAATGGCAGGACCTGCCTATGGGCGTACAGAGCAGTTAAGAGAACCAGGGGTGGAGTCTGTCTTGAACAGCTGGCTGACAGTGGCATCTGCTGTTTACTAAGATGGAGAGTTTAGGGAAGACCAACAGTGCAGGTCGATGAATGTCAAGAGCTCCTGGCTGGATTGTGGAGTTTGAAGTGTCTGCCAGTCTTTCAAGTGGAGAGTGATAATGATGATTAGGTGCAGTCATATCCACGGGTTTTGCATCTTTGGGTAGAAGAAATTTGGGAGAAAAAAATTCCAGAAAGTTGAAAAGGAAAATTTGACTTTTCCATGTGCCAACCACTAAAATGAATCCACAAATAAAGCAATATATAGGCAGAGCCTGCCATGGCCTGCCACCCTTCACAGTCCCTCTGCCCCTCCCCAGGAGTCCTGTGAGTACTGTTTCCCTCATCCCCTTATGGACTAAGCAGCCCGATGGTGGTTATACAGAAATGTGCAGCATATCTGGGTGTGGGTGGGGCGGAGTAGGTGGGGAAGAAGGGGACAGGAACAGGACGGTGTAGAACTGAGGTCCTCGAGGCCTAAGAAGGTGACGGAAGTAGAAAGGGAGGCTTTGGACAGGAACACGAGAACAACTCAGTCAGGCTGATGGATTTGGTGTAGGGGAGATGAATTAGTCATTTTCACTTTCTGTTTATATTTTTAACGAAATATGAGCTGAATAAGCTCAGCAAGTCCGGTAATTTAAAAAAAAAAAAAAAAACCACAAGAAGGCATAACATAGTCATATAAACATGCAAAATCATGGGGAAATAAAGGAAGGCAATAGTGTCCAGAGGGACTGTGGCTGTGGGTTTAAGAGAAACCAGCCTCGCCATGCTGTGCCCGTTTCCCAGCAACATTCGGCTGCTTTGGTGATGGTGCAGAGGCGCTGCCAACTGGCTGGAACAGGGACGGAGTGGACCAGTTGGGCAATGAAGGGAGAGGGGCAAGAAGGTGAAGGAGGCCAGTGTGCTGCTGGGCTGTGGACATGAGGGAGGATGGGGGAGAGGGAAAGGGAGCCACAGACTGGAGAGTGGCCAGCACCTGGCTATGCAAATTAGGAAGCTAAGATAAGCCGGAGTGCAGGGAGACATTTAAAGTCAAAGCCATTTCTCTAGCATTACAGGACATGATTCCAAGCCCTCATGGCCAGAGGTATGCATTACTCAGAAGTTTCAGAATTTGGCCGAAGAAACATGGTATATATGCTCGGTGTTAAATAATACCCTGGTGAATACCACCTTATCATCAAACACATTAATATTTCTGTAGCCGCATCATGAATTTTCATGCTAAATGCAAGCAATAAAATATCCCACTTTTAATAGGCTCACAAGAAGTCGGGTCAAGTCTCTCTGCCAAGTGGGTTCAGATATGGCCAGGTGTAGTCTCCAGTGAGTGGGAAAGAAAAGAAAGGAAAGGAAGGGAGGGAAGGGAAGGAAGAGGCAGAGAGAAAAAGAGAGAGAAAGAAAGAGAAGGAAGAAAAAGGAAAGGAAAGGAAAGGAAAGGAAAGGAAAGGAAAGGAAAGGAAAGGAAAGGAAAGGAAAGGAAAGGAAGGAAAGGAAAGGAAAGGAAAGGAAAGGAAAGGAAAGGAGGTCATAGCAATATGAATTTGAGTATTGCTGATAGACTGTACATACAACAGCCCTCTGTGCCCTGAGTCATTTGATTTTTCTTTTAAATTTTCTCTTTCTCTTTTCTCCCTTAAGAGATTTCACACAGTCCCTAAAGAAAAGACTCATAATGTTCAAACAATAGGCATAATTTTAATGTGCTATTTCTCTGAATGTCACACATGTTTACCATGGTTCATCTGGAGAAATAAAAGCTCACTTCCCAGCTTGACACACAGCCCTTGAAAAATTTAACCTTCTGTAAAGATATGTGAACCAATGTACACCCACTTCTGTGGGCGGGGAGGGGTGGAGGTACACTCACAGTGGTGGCTCCAGAGCAGCCCTGAGGGCACTCAATCCTCTGGTTTCCATGTTTAGGGAGGGTCCAACCCACAGCTGTGCCTCAATCAACTTTAAAGATATTCTCCCCACCCCCTGCCCTAAGTTAGTGAATTGTAATCAAAGAACAGAGAGTTGAATGTGCTGGGAAATATATATTATGCTCCATTGTGCAACTGTGTAATTACTGTACTGTACACGCTGGACCAGAGTTTGACTGAAAACTAGAGGACTGAACAAAGTTGTGGCTAATCCTGGACTACATCCAGCAGGCAGATGAATGGGATGAGCCTGATATTTTGCTAAGGATGGGGCTAACTAACTGAACCAAGCATATGGAAAAAAATAAGTTGAGTAAAAGTTTGATTTAGGGGGCTAAATGAGCATGGGAAGTCTGTTCAGAATGAATCCTTAGGACAGGCTGTTAATAATAATCATTATCATAATATGAGCTGGGTTGGTGGCGCATGCCTGCAATCCCAGCAGTCTGGGAGGCAGAGGCAGGAGGTTTGCAAGTTTAGGCCTCACCTGGACAAATTTGGGAGTTAGAGAGAGCTGGTCTCAAAACAAAAAAATAATAAAAGGGGGCAGGATGTAGGCCAGTACAAAGACCTTGGGTTCAACCTCCAGCACTACAATAAAGAGATGATAGAGGGATAGATACATAGAATAGATAATAAATCAAAAAACCAACTTTCTCTATCATTAAGTTTCAACAGTGTTTCCAAGAATTGATGAAAGTACCATCTCTCTTTCTATTCTTTATCATTTACTGAGGTAGATATACTTTCCTTTAAGAGAATTTTTGTAGCTTGAGTTTTTAAACCATCAGAGCCAGAGTTTGCAGTGTTATACACTACCAACTTAATTTGGGGGGACTGGAGGTGCAGTTCAGGTATAGAACAGGCTCTTAGGCTCTGAATTCAATCCTTGATATATATATATATACACACACATATATATGTATGCATTTCAAGAATTATATTTCCTCAGTGCTTAAAAAATTATATATTTAACTATGATAAAGCTAAGTAAACTAACTAACATTCCATGTATATTTCTGACAAAGTTCATTCCAGGTGGGAGAAAGCCAATGAGCAAAGACAAAGATAGAAAAATGTGTATTTTTAGAGTTCTGTCCAGCTGGAGAGAACACTTAGGTCAAAGTAATGAGAAGAAAAGACAGAAATGAACAGCCCTACTCAGTTTTCAGGCTTTTAAATGCCAGTCTGAAGAACTGGCGTTTAGTTTGCCAAAATGATATTGTTGAAAGGGATTTGAATGTAAAAACATTATATTTATATTGTATAGCTTTTTTTCCATAAAACTCAAACCATTTCATGTTCTTCTGAGTCATTAAATATGTCTATGGCTTTAGGGTACCATCAAGTTAATTTGAGTTCTTGTCCCAGTTTTCACTGAATGCCAAGACCTGAAATCTATAAATTACAGTGTGTCAGTGACTCAAACTCTCTGAAGTTCATTTTACTCATATGTAAGTGGGGGTAACAATACTAATTTTATAGAGTCCCCATGAGGACCAATGAGGGAATACATAAACCACATTGAGTAGGTTAAGGCACAAAGTAGTTACTCATCATAAATCGGTCCTTTCCTGGGCCTTCCATGCCTTCCAATAATTAAAATGGTAATATCAGAAAGGAAATACCCTCTCTGATAACCTTGCCATTATTTCTTTATTCACTTTAACAAACTTTTACACGGCAACTTGCTAGGCCCTAGGATACAAAGATGAGTGAGATACAGGCTCTCTTTTGAAGGGTTCTGCAGATTCATAAGGGCGCAGAAGGATACAAAGATAAGTGAGATACAGCCTCTCTTTTGAAAGGTTCTGCAGGTTCATAAGGGCGCAGAAACCAAAGTTGTCAGCAGAACACCAAGTAGGAAGGAGAATTAACAGAATCCTGGGGAACAGAGTTGGTGGGGACTGATCCAAGCCAGTGGGTCTGGGTAGACTTTACAGGAGAGCTGATGGCTTGGCTGGGATGAGAAGGGTGAAATGCGGGCAAGCCACAGAAGCACAGACTTGGAGGTCCTGAAAGAAGAGGGTACCCTGGGTGGGCTGGCTCAGGGTGATTCCAAAATGAGTGTGTTTATCCTACCGTGGGTGTTCATTTTATTTCATACACAAAGAGGAACCACTACGGTATCCAAGGAGATCTGATATTTTAGAGAGGAATACAGTAAATAGGAAGAAGACGAGGGGGACAGGGAAAGGCAGGGCAGAAATCCACAGAGACCCCTGAATTCCCAGTGTTGATTCAAGTCCAGTGGAAATAGTGTCCAAGAGGAGGAGTCCAAGAAGAAAAGCTGGAGCAAGCAGACTGAGGAGTGAGACATAATTACTTGAGACCCCTTGGATTTGACCTGACTGGTCTATCCACATGAAAATATGTGTCTGAAGTTGAGGTGAGAGATCAGGATAGATTCGGAACTCATACAGTTTGCAGCTGAGCATGCAAGCTCAGGAAGGGCCCAGTTCAGCTAGGAAATTAGAGTGGGAAGGAAAGAGGACTAAGAGTGGGATTACAGGAATCACAGTGTAGGACGTAGTACGAAAAAAAAGGGAAGGAGTGGTATCAATAATACAGATGGAAAAGAACCAGGAAAAAGAAAGTCTGGGAAGTCAATAGAGAAAGCCAGGAAAGACCAGCTGTGCTTAAGCAGAAAGAAGGTCAAATCATATTTAGGGGAAAAAAATAAAACCCACCATATTCCTTTTATAGCCACTTAAAAAGCAAGGCGAAATGCCTTCCTGAGTTTTTTTCTCTGTCTTATTATGCATTGGCTGCAAATAAAAAAACAATTCCTGAAGAGAATATTAGTTCCCTGAGTCCTAAGAATTTAAAGGCATCATGTAGTCTTCCTGTGGCTCCTCTTTTCATAACACAGTATGCCACCGAATGACACAAGATATATTCTCCTGAAACTTCACCAGACATGCCACTTTCCTACTCAGGGAACCCTGGGTTAATCCTCACTGTTTACAGGATAAACTAGAAAATTCTTTTCATTGGCATTATTGACCCTTCTTGTACAAACTACAATCTCATATTCTCTTACTCGAATATTTCCTCTGTCTATTCGCTGTGTTAATTTGCACCTGACCTAATTTTCTCTACCCTGAAACAAGCAACAGAAGTTGTGCTATATCGGTTTCCATATATTCTCGAAGGCTCAGCTCAAGCACCTTTGCTACAAGTGTGCACTCTGCCCTGCTATATTTAGTATTTGCTATTTATCAAGTTAGAGGCCCATCGACCCGAGCTGGACTCCTAAACTTCCTTTGGAAACATCTCTGGACCTCAGTTTGCCAATAAGTGAGTTGAGATAATTTTTATGGTTCTCAAACTCCAAGATCATACATTCTTATGTGCTGCACTATGTGCACAGCTGATGAGATAGGAGTCTTAAAACAAACAGAAGGAAACCAAACTATGGTACCAGCACGCACACACACACACACACACACACACACGCACACGCACACGCACACACACACACACACACACACGCATACACACACAGTTTCAGTAAGGAATGAAATGGATATGTTCCAAAGAAATGAATGTGCTATTAGGACGTCACCAGTGACTGTGGGGATGGGATGATGGAGACAGTCATGGACCAACTCCAGCATTTCATAAAATTTAAGGCTAAAGTCCAGAACCAACTTAAACTTTTCCAAAACACTATCGATAAAACAGACTCAAGGTGTCATTATCTGACTCCAGGGACCTCTCGAGTCTCATTTCCTGTCACTTCCTCTCTGTGCACACTGCCTCATTAAGAGGTCTCTGAGCATTTCCACTGCAATTTTGTATATTTTAAGTCCTCTTAGACTCCCTGAATTATCTGTATTTCCCTAGGAATCAATTTCCCTTTCTGCTACTTCTCTGTCAGCTAAAAGATGTACTTGAACACCCCGTGATACATGGTTGGTCCTCTGCATGCCTGACAAGGGAGCAAGTCTGTGCCCTGAGTCATGTAAGTCTGCCTTTCACACTGGACATGAAGATCTGTAAGGGACAGAGCTGTGTTTTGCTCATCTTCTTGGCTGAAACACTCGCACAACTTGGTAAATTTAGGACAATAATTAAGCTACTCTTTTTTATTTCATGCCATATTTGGAGTAAGAGTTGCATTAGAAACTAAGAAGGAGGACTTGGTCAGATATGAAGTCCTACCTTGTGATCAACAAGAGAATGATTTCTTCATTAATCACAGAAATGGTGAGCTCTCACCTAGACAAGAGCAAGCAGAAGACACCTGAGGAAATGGGACATTAACAGTGTAGTCAAATATGGAAATGACTGTTGAACCACTATCATTTAATCTGATGCATGCTCACCCTGCATGAGGCGATACACTGAAAATTCAACATGTGACTTTCCCAGCCCTACAAGATAAATTCTTTGTCCCATGTCTCATGTATGAAATCAAAAGGCAAATACATGCAAGTAACTTGCTCAAGTAATTGATGAAGGCACAATTTATATCCAAGCTATTTCTAGAATAGTCATTTAACCTCTACAGATCTAAGAATTGGGTCTGCATTAGAGATCTTAGAATTTAGAACTATGACACATTTATTAACATTTTGACTTTCCCTGTGGTAAACGATAGGCCCAAATGGTGGGGAGGACAGAATGCATTTTTGTGATGAAGTGAGATCTTCAAGAACCACCCCAAATACAGGAGTCCTTGATAGTGGCTTTGTGTCCACGTCTATCTTTTCTCTCCAAATGAAATGTAAGATTCTTGGGGCTATGGATATTGTCTTATCATTTTCCGTGTTCTTTCCATACAGTTCCATGTACATAGTAAGCACAAACATTTGTTGGTTGGTTTTGAAATACTTTCCCCCAGTGAGCCTTTTAGAACAGGCCGATTATCTCTCCTCTGTGATGTTGAGCATGAAGGCAACGGAACAGATTGATGACTTCTAAAGCTCCCTTCCAGGGCTATGATTTGGTAGGGGACAAAAATAGACAGGAAAAAGCACCAACATCCTTATGTCCTTCTGTGGCACAGTTGGAGAGTGCTATGCCAGGATTTCTGATTTTAAAGGTTGTATTTAAAAAAAAAAAAAAGATAAAATGAAACTCCGAGCAATTCTCAAAATGGCTTATTGATCATGTCACCCAGGCCTGCTAAACTCCACCCTGGGTATATAAGAAATATCAAGTTGGTGTTGGAAAAAAGAGCTGGCCTTTCTGATGGCCTCAAGGATATAACAGGCCTAACAGCAAGCTGTCTAAATATTTCTAGACTGAAACATTCCAAGACAAGAGAAGAGGAGCAATCATAAAGATTTTACCAAACAATTGTTAGTAATAAGAACACATCTGAAAAATAATAGGAGGATTGGGGTAATAGTTCTCAGGTATCAACTAGATTGTTGGGAACACTTTGAAATGATTGTGTTGCCTCCAAACAATGGCAATTTGATATTATAAATAGCACAGTACAATAGTTTTGAAGCAAAAACTATGGGGGTCACTTAGCAATTGACTTTTACACTTGGATCTATGATTGTTCTATTTTTATGGCTATGTCAAAGTACAAAAGATATCTTTGAGTCATGAAAAGTGTAGGATAATGATAATAACCCTCAAAACTCACTCTTGACAATTTAAAAATAGTACATTGTACATAACTATTTTCACCCAAAGGCAAAAACATGATTTGAAGAAAAGAGAAATACAGGCCCTTGTTTCACTAGAAAAATTATGAAACTCCATCAAGTCTTTGAAAGCATCAAATGATCCTATAATATGACATGTGGCTGATTTCAAATTTATAATTTTACCTTGAATAAGACAGGCCCTAATGTCCAAATAAGCCATGTACAAGTTAGAAGCAACTGTAGCTTACTGGCTGCCCTTCTCCAAACCCTAAAGTCATCCTGGCCCCACCAAGACACCCACTCCCTATGATCCTATTCAAATTGATGTGCTTAGTACTCAGGGCCCCTCCTGCTAGGATACATGCACACTGCTAGGCCCCCAATCTAGCTGTCACTTTAGAGCACCACTATCTAATATGTTCATCCTTGCAATCCCATGAATATACCTCAATTGCTAAAGCCTGGATTTCTCTAGTCTACTCCTATCATTAACCTGTTGATTTATATTCCTTGCTCCTGTTAGAAATAACTAATGTTAGGGCCTAAGAAAACTCAGAGTTCAGAGCTACTAGTAATGAAAGTTGAGCTTTGTGTCAGTTTAAAATGTCTTGGTAGATTGTCCTGTGGCCTGTTCTTTGTAATATTGTTTCTGCAAAGAACCATGAAGAATTCTAACCAACCAATTTTGGAACAGATACCTAGAGCATACCCCATTCCTAAGCTAGAGACCATGTACAATAATATTTACTCAGAATTAGCATCAGGAACTGAAATTACAGAATTGAAAATATTCCACCAGGGAAAGAAGAGGAACTAAAATATTGAGAATGTATATTTAATAGTCGTAGCTATTGTTGAGAAAGAGAAAGCTTAATGGCCAAACAAAAAATTAAGAAGTCTTTTAGGTAAAGCTACTAGCTCATAGTGCTGTCACGAGGATCTTATGAAATGCTTACATTGTGGGCTAACTGATCCTAGACTCCTCCAATGGCTTAGAAAATTATTATGAGAGTATAGTATCTGTTGTATTTAGAATGTCCTCTCAGCTTTAGGCTAAAAAGCATTTCAACACTGCACACTGGCAATAACCAAAAAGAAAGAAGGCAAACAACAACAAAATTACTTATAATTCTTCTTCTAAAAGAAAATCAGTAGAGGGAAAAAAACAAATGTCACAAGGCAAGGGCCCTACACTAATCTGACTGGAACTGAAAGGGACCTCTTTAAGGTCTCAATTGTTTAGAACACATGAACTCAAGACCGAAGAATTTGGAAGCCATTCCATTTGAACTTAATACTATAAGAGTGTCTGTGCTTCACTGTGGTAGCCCTAGGGGGCCCTCCCTTCTCTGTTTCAAATGTGGAGGTCATCAATAATGGAAAGTAGGTGACTGCGGGATTTAACAAAGACAATGTAGTAGATACCGGCCAAGGGCCAACATAGTTCTGACAAATTACCACCAAGCCTCAATTTTAGGGCAGCAGGATGTCACTCTGGGGGATTTCTCTATCAGCCAAAGTATACCTGCCTAGACCTTTGTAGACATGACCTTCAATCAAAGCAACGATTTCCTCATTACCCATTTTCTACAGGCTTATTTTAGAGAGATACTCCCAGGGAGCTTGAAATGGGAAAACTCAGAAGGAATAAGAAAAGGGATTTTTAAACCAGAATAGTCATTATAGTCTCCAGGGCAGAAAGGTGGAATGTTTGGAAGCCTTTATAAAACTTTATTTTATTTACTGTTTTTCAAGGACAGCTTTTATAAAGGGATGTGGTTGTCAAAATTGCAGCAAATATATCTTTTGTTGGATAGATGAAGAAGCCCCGCTCCAAATCCTCCCTTGTGCATTGAACCAGCATGTGGCTGAGGAATATTTTTATGTTAGCAACAAAACCCACCTCCTGGACTTCATAATATTGAGAATGTTTGCTGTAGCCACAGCTCAATCGGTATGATGCCATCCAATATCTCTATGAAGAATCCGAAATTGCCCAGAAGCTTTATCTATCAAAAGCATGGTACTTCCTGTGTAGAGCTTGCAAGCTCAAGAGCAAGTTCGCAATTAAGCTCAAGGTTGTCTGAAAAATACTTTGAAAAAACAGTATATCTCTGGTACCAAAGCTGGGGATAACATAAAGGGAGGTCCACCGCCAAAATGTGTTATGGTTTGTCTTCCACTTCACCTACTGCCAACCACATTCCATTCTTGATCCTCTGTTCAGATCTGCGAACCAAGGAGCAGAAACTCGGACTGTGGCACATCCTGTTTCCCCTGGCAAAGGTGTCCAGAAAGGCAGGATGTTCCCAGTAGCACAACATCCCATGATCAGAGAAACAAAGAGGAATGGCCATGCTTTGATCCATATTTATTCAATAAATCTTTCCCTTAAATTTTTAATTTAGTTAACTCCCAGAGATCCTTCATGAAACACACACTCCTGCCCTCTCTCTACTGAGTAGGAATGCACTCTTGCCTTACACTTGAGAGAAACCAGGGGGAAGAGTTTGGGCAGCAAGACTCTGTGTGTGTTCTGTGGTTTCTTTGTTTTCTTTTGCGGTATTGGCCATCCCCTGCCATTCCTCTGACAGTGCATTATTTTATTCTCATATTTCTTACTGAGAGCTACAGTGCATGCAGACAGACATGGGACATGGCCTCCACATTTGCTTCAGAGCTTCATGGTCTGCGTGAGGGACATAAGCAATTCAGAAAGGAAATATGCTGAGAGGTTTCCAAACAGCAGCTGTGCAGGTGCACACGCTGCAAGTTTGTGGCCTCCCATAACATAGCAGAGGATGGAAAGCTAACTCTCCTGTCAATTTTTTTTTAAGTAGACTCCTTAAGCTTTACAACTGGAAAGGTCCTGAAAGATCACTTAATTCAACACCTGCCTTTTATAGATAAAAACACTGGGAGTCCAAAGGAATGAAGCAAATGGTGAATTCCCTAACACTGTGCTGCTTCAGCATCCACTTTGTATATAAATTGGACTTTCTCATATCTGAAGCACAGCTTAGTCACCCTTGACTCAGTGTCCAACTCCACACTCTCTCAATTCCTCAAGGTGGTCGATAAAGAGATCTACCTTACGCATCCACACCTTCCCATCAGACAGCTGGATACAACCCCTGTGATGGCTCATAGACCCCCCACACCATGAATGGACTGCACTGTAGGCCTTTCAGGTCTGCCTGCTCCAGACCCACCAGTTGGAACTCCACAGGGGGAACCTGCCTCGTAATGCCCTGGGTCCAAGCAAAGACACTGGCTACAGGTCTCTCTTGTTTCTCTAGTTCCCCCTCCACTGGTGGGAGACGTGTGTCCCTGATAGCTCTCCCTTCCCTTCCCACAACTCCTGCACACATGGCCCTCTTCTTGCTAGGACCTGTAAGCAATAAAATGCTAGCTGCTCCCTGTGTTTGCTGAGCTGCCTCCTCTGGATCTCACCTGATTAACAAACCTGAACCTCACTTCCAACTCAGTCAGTGACCTCCTGGACAGGGACCATCCTGGTAGGAATAAACTGAACACAGGTCAGAGTAGAACCACGAGGGCATGCACTCAGATAAAGAAGTTTCCTGTGAGAAGGACACATGCTTATGGTCGGTTAATTAGGCCTCAGTTGTTCTACAGGGTAAAGAAGCACCTCAGGAAAGGCACACTCTAAATGTCCATGAGCACCTCTCCAGGAGCTCCATCTCTCCATAGAGACACCTCAAGATGCACTGAGAGGAAAACACCACAGAGAAACATGTTTGGAACTGTAGAGAATCTCGACAGAGCCGGAACTGGACTCCCAGTGCAGTGCTGACCAATTAGGTAGTGCTTTCTGCTGTACGCCTTCATAGGTGACACCTCTGATATGGTTCCCATCCTCGTTTAAGCATATGTTTTTAAAAAAAGGTCATGTTTTTTTTAAAAAAAGGTCATATTTTTGCTAAATAAATGAATGAATGAATGAACTAGCACCACAAACATGTATGGATCTGTTCCAAATACAGCTCAATACAGACAAGCAATTATTTTGTTCCAAGGGTCTTAATACAGCTCAAGAAAACGTATCGCACAGGCTTTCTAGGGAAAAAGACTATTCCAAGCCTTTCCTTTAATGATGTAATTGCTGCTCTATGGTGAACTGCACCTCTGGCGTCCACCAGTTACACTCCCTTACAGAGTTTACCTTCATTGATGAAACAGTATCTTATAAATGATTCTTAGGTAGTGTGGAAAGCTTGCCAGTCTTCATTTTCCCCTCAAAAGTAGTTTAGAATGTCTGAACTCAGTGATATACCCTGACACCACTATGTATAGGTTCCTTATTCCAGCGTCTTCAGGAGAACATTCTAGAAAGTTCTTTGTCTTTAAAAACCTTCCCCACTTGGTTAACAGAGACACCTAAAATTGGTTAAGTATTACGTTCTTCCAATAATAAATTTCTTTACAGGCCATTGGTAGGGGACAAAGAGGAGATAATACAAATTAGAGACATATAGCCAAAGGGAGATGGAATTAAAAATAAACTCTCACATGCATTACAATTTTACAGGCAACTGGCCACGAATGAAGTGCTAGCCTTAAATTTTGAAATAAAAGCTATAGCCCCTTGCTATTTTCTACAGCTAGATCTTAAGATAATAAGAAAAAACAGACTAAAAACAAAGCAAAATCAAATAAACACCACATATGAACATGAAACACAAAATAATAATAAAGGTTCAGGGTCCTGTGTGTACTGCCAGCCTGGCATCCTTTCCCCTCACTTCCAGTCATAGCATCCATAGACTCCCTCTTTGTTCTACTGCCTCTTTGCCTTTTGTCTCTAGTTTGTCCCGCACCTACAGCCATGTTGGTCTAATAAGGGTGACCCATCTCCTGGATGACCAGCTGGATCAGGACCTGGGACATCATCCACACTCCAAGTGGAGAGAATCAGCATTTCATTACGATGATCATATACTCTAGGGGAGAGCGCACCCTGCCATCTCAATAGTTTCTCTATGATCATGACCTTGAGGGACCACTTAAGCATGGAGCTGTCATTAGCACATCTGACTCTGCCTCAGGAGGGCTGGACTGAGAATGAAGCCAACTCAGATGAATCACACATGACATCCTGCTGATTGGCATCAACTGAACTTTTGGCTCCAGCTGTGCATGAAGCAAGATCTGCCCCCTTCATCTCCCAGTTATGACTAATAAACCACTTGTTTGTTTAACCTCATCCAGGTTTTGTTTTTTGATATGCAACCAACACACCCTGACTACCACTCTCTCATGTACCTTGAGATGCCTCCTCTTAAATGTGACATGAAAGTTGCTGTTTTATATCCACATAATAAGAGATATTCCCTTGACATTATCAGGACTAATGTCAAATACATAGATATCAGAGTTAATCTACCTAAGATGGATAACTCTTTGAAAGCCAGAGCACACATTCTCAAACCAAGGTCCAAAGAATCTCAAAAATCAATGAGATAAGATTTTGCTTTCGTAGATAACATTAAATGTGACTATATTCAACTATATCTAGTCCATGCCTTAACATCATTACTGAATCTGTGAAATCACAAAGAGGCTTTAAAATCCAGAAAAAGGACTGAAGTGAAGAATGTTCCTTTGGACACCAGTCTAAACATAATAGCACCATATGAATTTAAAGACACTGCTTGACCTCATAAAATACAAACCAATGGAAATTACTGTGAACTTTCAAAGGGATGGACCAATTGCGTTGTTCAAGCTTATTGTATTGTAAGATTGTAATTTTATCTACTTTAAGATACAGGCCCAAATTAAAAACATTCATTTTCCATATTCACTCCATTACGGAATTGCCACATGACTGCCACAATTGAATACTCAATATGCCACAGTTCACCTGCCTATGGCATGGGGAGGGGAGAAACAGTGGTTTGAGAGGATGGTAATCCCCAGGTCTGCTTTGAACTCTGTGAATGCAGATTATCGTTAACAAGTCCCAGTGTGTACTTGCTTTTTTGCTTTGCATTTCAAAATACAAACCAAGATATTTTGCTTTATCACCTGTCACATTACAACTTTGCTTTCTCAACTTTTGAGTTTCTATTCTTTTCAGTTTCTGCAACTAAGATTTATACTCCAAAAATGAAGGAGAGAAAGTGCAGGAGTACCTTTTTACCAAATATTTTTCCTTGCTGTCTAGATTGCTGTTTATCATCTCTGCTGGAGTGTTCATACCACGTGAGCAGGAGAAAAGTGTGCCTGCACAAAATGTAACTTGTTATACTAATAGGCTGCAGGCTTCTTTAAGTACAAAAGTTCCAGAAAAGCCTGTTTTGCTCTGCATGATTTCCTCATGTCCTATAAGCTTTCGTGGGGTATTTGAGCAAGTCTGTTGAGGCAGTACACTTTATGGCTAAAATCAATTAACAAATATTAATTTATCAAATCTTACATAGGAGGTAAGGCACTGTGACAATCTGATGGTTTAACTAATAAATTGAAGGAAAAAAAAGCTTTGTTGAAAAGAATGTCCAATAATACTCTACCCAAATCATTTGATTCAACTATCAAGGAAAGAAATTTTATAACTTTTTAAAAAAATCACCTAAGTGGGCTAGGGATTTAGCTCAGTGGTTAGAGTGCTTCCCTAGCAAGCGCAAGGTCCTGAGTTCAATCCCCAGCACTCCCCAAAAATAATAATAATAAAAATAAAAAATATATATCTATAAAAGATGAAAAATATTTTTTAAAAAACCACATATGTGTCTATTAAAATGTGTACAATAATGATGTTGAATCTAGACTTTACAAAACATAAGAAATGCTTTAGTTGTATTTCCCATGAACTATCCAAATTTATCACTGTGTGGATGTCTACTATGGGCTATACATCAATTTTCTTGGCCATCTCTAGGAGGATAAAGGACAAAGCAGAGAACAGGGGAAGAAAAGTATTACCATAAAGAGTTATTAGGAGAGACACTTCGCCTGCATAACATTCGACACATTCATTAATTTGTTATACATAATGGTTAGAGGAATTCCTTTTCCCAAGAAAGCATTTACTGAACACCTACACTGAGTAGCTCACGTTGAAATAATACTAGTAGTATTATTATATTACTGCTTCACTTGGAGTTAAACAGACTTTTGTGAGTTTCATGAGTAACTGGCCAACTTTTCTAAGAAAACATGTTCTATGGAAAATGTGCTCCCAGCTCATATTTTCAACTTATAAAATTATCAAAACAACAGCAAAAACAACAACAGCCTCTCTGATCAGCAGGATCTTCTGCTTCAATTTTCACTGCTCTCCAGAAACCTTCCGTACCTCTCCTCTACCCTTATTCTAACCATGTGAAGTACTTCACTGAAAAAAGGGAAGAGTAGAGAGAAACTGCTCCCAACCAAAATACAAGCCTACTTGCACTTACACTCGCCAGCTCCCCTGTCCCTCCTGCTGCAGCCGAAGCTGTCCTTCTTCAGATCCAGAGGGATTCTGTCTATCCAGCCTCTACACTGTATCCCCTCTTGTCTTCTCAGGCAATTTCCACCCTGATTATATTTTCTGTGCCTTATCTCAGCATTTCCCCAAACTAGGCTCTGTCTGTAAGTGTTTAGAATGTTCAGTAGCCACCCATTTTAAAAGCCAAGGAAAAAATCAATTTCCTTCCACATTTCTCCTTTCTAGGGCTATTGTTTCTTTCCTCCCCTTCAGTGGAAACTTACAGAGAGAATTACCTTTATTCACTGTCTCTATACCTTTGTCTTTCACTGACTCCTTGGCCCATTCCAATCTAGCCTATAATCCTGTTCCTCTGTACCCCACCGAAATCTGTCAGTAGCCTCCTTACCACTAAGTCCAATTCATTTCAGTGCTCATCCACCAGAACTGTCCCTGTTATTTGTTATCGTTCATCCCCTAAAGGTCTATTTGATAAAGGCTTTGTCTCCCACCTGTGGCTCTACTGGGAGGTGGTGGAAGCTTCTGTATATGAGGCTTACTGGAAGGAAGTTAGGTCATAGGGGTGTGCCCTGGAAGGGAACATGGAGACCCTGGCCCTTTCTCTCTCTCTCTCTCTCTTTCTCCTGTTGCTACCTCACACCAGGAGGTGAACAGGCCTCCTCCGCCACACATCTGTGATGCACTGTACTGTCATGGGCCCAAAGCGATGGGACCAAATGACTATAGACTGAAACGTCTAAAACTATGAGCCAAAATAAACCTTTCCTCTTTCTAAGTTGATTATCTCGAGTATTTTGCAGTGTAATGGGAAGCTGACTAATGCAATAGGCAAGTCTGGTCCAAAACTTCCTTTTGGAAATTTCCTTTCTATGTAGATGGGTTATGAGTGAGTGAAGGAGTAAGGAGATCAGATGTGACGTAGCTATAGTAGAATCTAAACAGGAGCATGCACAAGGACTGGCAGTGGACACTCGGGAAAAAAAATGCAGCTAAATTCATTTAGAAAGTATGATGAGGACCTGGGGATTTAGCTCAGTGGTTAGATTGCTTGCCTCACAAGCCCAAGACCCTGAGTTCAATCCCCAGCACCAGGAAAAAAAAAAAAAAAGAAAGAAAGTATAACAAAAAAGAAAGTATCACTCCTTCACTTACTCATAACCCATTCTCCATGCCCCAGTCAGTCATCTAAAAAATAAACAAATAAATAAAAAATAAAATGAAATCCTTGAAGGATAAATTAAACAATTCTTAACTGTGTTTTTGAGTTCATAATTTGATATATTAAGGATTAATTTCACCAACTTCTTTTAAAATCCCTTAAATTTTTCAGTTCTCTACATAAAACTATGATTAAATTTTAAGATTGTTGAAAATTCATTTTAAAGGTCATTCTATTTGAAGATAGTCTTTTAGAACTGTGGACTGTGTTCTCTCTAATGATCTCGTTATTGGTTTGCTGAGTGTTTCTCTTGATTACTATTAATTTAATTTTTCTAATTTAAAAGTAACTCAATAAAGGCAGAAAAATCTAAGGTTTTTTTTCAAGCAAGTAACGTACTGTTTTCAAAATCTAATCTCTACCAACAAACATCCTGAATTTACCAAGATGATTCCAAATTTAGCATTTCCTCCCTTTATCTTATTTGTTAAGAGATACACTGTGTTATAAAAACTTTGCATTTATAAAAACTTAGTTTTAAAATGTTAGATAATCTTTTCTCCAATATTTGAAAAATTTTAAGGCAAATTTTGAAAGGCTAAAAATTCAAAATCAAAAAACCAAAGTTATGTGTTTACTTTCTTCCTCCTCTGCCAACACAAACTAAGGAAAGAGCCACACATGATGCCCACAGACACATTCTGCATGATAGTCATTTGACAGAAGTGCCAATTTTAAGAGAATTATTTTAAAGAATACTCAAAATCCGATTTTTAATATTTTGTTTTGTTTCTTCCATTCTTACATTTCAAATGTTGGTTAGTTCCTACTGAAAATATGTTGTTTTATTGCAGCTCTGAAATACATTGGTTTGATGTTTAAAAAAAAATGACTACGTTTGATACAGTTTTGAACTACCAACCTGAATCTCCATATTGCATTAATCTGAAGTACTCTGTGGAAGTTAGTGGCTCAAATGGCCTTTGGGGAGCAATGGATCTCATCTTATTTCTGACAAATTGATGAGGGCTTGACGAAAGGAGCAGAGCACTTACCGTCCAGTCCATCGTAAGAATGGGCCAGGGCTACAGCCTGGCTCCCGGGTGCCTATCGCCTCCCATCTGCAGCAGCGCCTGAGCTCAGCCCAGGGGTACCGAAGCCGAGGCCTCGCGGGGCACTCTGGGTATCGAAGCCGAGGCCTCGCGGGGCACTCTGGGTACCGAGCTCAGCCCAGGGGTACCGAATCTGCGGCCTCGCGGGGCACTCTGGGTATCGAAGCCGAGGCCTCGCGGGGCACTCTGGGTACCGAGCTCAGCCCAGGGGTACCGAAGCCGAGGCCTCGCGGGGCACTCTGGGTATTGAAGCCGAGGCCTCGCGGGGCACTCTGGGTACCGAGCTCAGCCCAGGGGTACCGAAGCCGAGGCCTCGCGGGGCACTCTGGGTATTGAAGCCGAGGCCTCGCGGGGCCTCGCGGGGCCTCGCGAGACTCTGGGTACCCAGGCCTAGGCCTCGCGAGACACTCCCGGAACGCAAGCGGTAGACAAATGCTTCCTTAGGTGGAATTTGGGTCCTGCCTAAGTCTGGGGATTGGCGTTATCAGGAGCGCTGTGTTCTTGAGACCAAAATATAATCAACCTAGGAAGACTGCCAAATTTCTTTTTCTGTCTATCACATATTCTCATCTAAAGTCAGTCTGTCTCCCTTGCTGGGGAATTGCAGAAATCTAAAACTGACCCTTTCCACCGCTTAGTGGAATCGCACAGCAAAGGAAGACGTCGTTAGCAAGCACAATTTCCTCTGTGCTGGCGCACTAGCTGGCAATTACCAATCAGTGAGGAGGGCTCCAGAACCCGGTACGGTGTGTGGAAACCAAGGAGTCTAAGAAAGCCACAATGAGCTAAAATCAGAGGCAGGACTTAGACATACCTCCCGGAGCACATAGTGCAGGCCTTATTAGTTGGTTGGGGAAAGGCGGGTAAAAGCGCTCGGCGGTCAAGTCATTGGCCCGTTGGAGGAGACCTTCCTGCGAAAGGCAGAGGGAGCAGCCAGGGGTGCGGGCGGCGGGGGGAGTGGGGCTGTCTCTCCCGGGGTGCGCGGGCGGGCGTTAGGTGTCGGCCTAGCAGGTCTAGGCGGGATGTGCACACTCAGCGTGGAAAGGGAAAGAGAGATTGGCGGCGGTTTTCTAAGAACAGCGCAGCTCCACTCTCCCGCGCGTGCCCTGCTCACCCCGCCCAGGCCCAGGCCGTAGGAACGGGCTTCTCTGGGCGGCGCGGCGGCCGGTCCCCGAGGAAAGCAGGAGGGGATCTGGGACTGCCCGAGCCCGTTCCCCTTCGCTGTCAACCTGCCAGGACTGAGGTCGCTCCAGGTCGCGCTCAGCTTGGCGACGCCCCCGCCGCCGCGCAACTGGAGCCGCTGGCTGCGCCGGGCGCAGAGCGGAAGGCGGGAGGCGGCAGGAGGCGGCGGTCGTGCGGGTGGCAGCCGAGCGCCCGGCTCTCCTCCGCCGCTGCCGCCGCCGCGCGGCTCCCGGACGTGCTAGGCGCGGCTGCGTCCCCGCCCCCGGCCCGCCCCAGCTGCTGGCGCCCCCTACTGCCCTTTCTCTCGACCCTCTCGTCAGACCCCCGGCCCTTCCTACTCCCGGCCGCCCGCGCCTGCTGGGTAGCAGAGCCGGGGGAGGAACGCCCAGGGCAGGGAAGGCTCGCGGCGTCTCCAGCTGGACTGCGGGGCGGCGGGGCGGCGGGGCGGCGGGGCGGCGGGGGCGCGAGCTGGAACGCGGGAGGCCGGACCCGAGCGGGAGCGGGGAGCTGAGCGCTCAGCCTCGCGTCTCCCGGGCCCCCTGAGGGCGCGCGTCACCGCGCCCAGCCCAGCCTCGCGCACCCTGGACGCCCTTGCTCCTGGCCTGACCCTAGTCCTTCCGCCAAAACCCATGACCAGCGTGCCCTGGCCAGCGTCCCTAAATATCGTTTGCCAGCCCTTAACACCAGGTAGGAACTAGACCATGTTTTAGCGGTGTATGTACAAACGCCAATTCCCAGAAGCCTGTGACCTTTTCACCTCCCCGAGAACTCCTTGGGAGGGTTCCGGGGACAGTTTGCCCTGGGACTGCCTGCTTAGTGGCCGCAACTTGATTGTCCCTTGCATTGTCCTTGCTGTTTGTATTTGCACACGCCGCCCTCAGCAGTCCCGGGAAGCCCCTCGGGGCCGGAGCCGGGGCGCTCGGCACAGGAGGACGCACCGCCGTGGGAGCAGGATGCGGGGTGGCAGGCGCTGGCGGGCCGGTGTGCACCGTAGCCTTTGGCCGGGGAGCAGGGATTGTGGGGACCCTGCCCACCTCTCCCCCGACACTCTCGTGCCTCCCTCGGGACGCACACAAACCGGGCACTCGACCGGGCACTCGACCCCGGGTTTCCCAAGCCCAGGCTGGGTGCGGTCTGACCCGGCGACCCTCTAGAGCGCGCGCCACCGTCCACCCTCCCGGGTTCCTTGGGTCCCAGAGGAGAAAGCACCAAATCCCAGGAAACAGTGACGCCTGCAGCACGCGGAGGGCACCCGGGCGCCCTCGGCTCCAGCCGTGCGCCCTGACACCGGGCTGGGTGGCCTTGCCAGACCGCAGCAGGCTTCGCGCGCCCTGCGGGTGACTCGGCTTTACGCCGCCGCAACCCCTCGCCCGGCTCGGAGGTGTGGCTCCCACTCCAGCCCAGTTCTTTCCTGTCGGCCCTAAGGGTCACAGGGACGGCCGGCTGCTCCCCGCCACAGGTCTTGGGCTGGCAAGGTGAGGGGTGGCGGGGGCTGGTGCGCTTCTCGTCGCTTGGGCGCGGGCCCGGGATGTGGAGTTGCAAGCAGCAGCTGCCACCGCCTGGCGCTCCTCACCCCACGCTGAGGTCCGCCCTCTGCTAGCTGCCCAGCTGTCCCCAGGGTCCGGAGCGCTCACCCGAGGTGGCCCCGTCTCGATGCCCCCTCTGAAACACACACGCCCACGCGCCCCGAGCGCAGACCCCCGGCTCCCTCCTTCCCGCGGAGATTCCCCCCTCACCCCCGGAAGATACCGGGGATGGGGACAGCAAGCCGAGAGAGACTTGTCCTCCCAGGCTCGCGCCGGCAACTCCAGGCGAGCCTGTGCTGGGAGGGGGAGGCTCGGGGGAGGGGCGCGGGGAGGGAGGCAGGGAGACAGCGCGGGGGGGGGGGTGCTGCGGGTGAAACTCGCGCTCTCCGCTCTTCTGCTCATTGCCTGAGCTTCTCCTTCCCGCAGACACCGGACCTCCCCTGGGCGCCAGCTCCTCGGCTCCAACCCGCCCAGAAACAACCCGGATTTTTTTTCCTGGAAATTGGCTTTGGTTCGTGTCGCCCTCCTTCCTCCTCCTCCCCCTCCCAGCATTTTTTTTTTTTTTTTTTTTTTGAGACATGGCCCGGGCAGTGGCTTCTGGAAGAGGAACAAGTGTGGGAAAGGGGAGAGGAAACCGGAGCTAAATGACAGGATGCAGGCGACTTGAGACACAAAAAGCGACGCATTTCTCTCGGATCAAGGCATTGCCTCGCTGCTTCTTTCCTTTCCCCGGGACGGACTGAGGGTTTCTCGGCTCCGGGCGAAGTTGGGCTGCTGCGGATCCTTCCGATCCCCGCTGCCAGGCATTTCCCGCACGCTCTCCTCGCGCGCCGCCGGAGACCGGCGAAGGCAGGATGGACACCGGGCTGCCGCTGCTCTGCGCCGCGCTCACCCTCGCCCTCGCCCGGGCCGGCGCCTTCCGCAACGGTAAGTGACAGGCGGGGCGCGTGCGACCGAGCGGCCCGGGCACCCAGGTCGCGCTTGGCTTCGGCTCCCGCTAGGGGTCCGGGACGCGCGCGGAGCTGCACCGGGAACCCGGGACAGCCACCCGCCTCCCGGGCCAGGCGAAGGAAACTTTGATCTGGGAGGAGAAATAAAGACGTAAGATCAGTCTGTTTCGAGCAGGGGATTTCGAGTCACCCGGCCGCCCCCGAAGGGGGTCCTTTGGCTGTGGGGTTCTCCGGCGTCTGTGGCAAGGTAGAACCGCTTACCTCCCCAGATCAGCGCACCAATTATCTTAATAATGCTTCCTCCCAAAGGCAATTAGATGAGACTCCCTTTCAAAAATCTGACGGCTGTTGAAAGTTAATGAACTCTTCCCCCGGAGAACTTCCTGGTTCTCCGGCAGCTCCCTAAACCGCTTCCTCCTTGGGGCGCAGGCAGGAGAGAGCGGCTGGGCTTGGCAGTGGCTGGACTCTCTCTCCGCCTTTGTAAACGGTCCCTGCTCCTCCTGGAGAATGAATGAAAGTTCCAGAGTGTCAATAAAGGAATCTGATATATACAGCGTAAGGCACCAGGATAGCTGAAAATCCCTAACCTAGTTGCAGTTTCCACTTAGCATTTAAAACCACTCAGTGTTAAGTAAATGAAAGACGGGGCTGGGGTATAAACAGTACCGTGTAATCTAAATAATGTGTTTTAAAATGTGATCTGGTTGTAGGCATGTTTAACTAACTGTAAAGCAGGGGAAGCCAAGGGCATGAGATTATCTTTACTGTAAATCTTCAGCAATTATTATTAACTAATGACCAAATATTTACTTTCATCTGGCTTAAATTTCAATCAAAGTAATTAGAAGAAAAGAACATGTACTACTTGCTGTAGTGTATTGTTTTAATAAGAGACCGCAATTGGAAGGGCTTACACCAAGAGGAATTTAAATCACATCTTTATGATGGGAGTTAATCCCTCTGATGTGCGTTTTCATGATTTAAGCAACAGATTTCCTCCAACAGGTACCAAGCAGTGTTCTAAAAGATGTGCAAAAAAAATTTGTGAATGTGAGTAGAGCTCAGTTTATTAATGGACCTGAGTTGGTGGCATCTTTTTATGCTCTGCCAAGGAAGCAGAACACTCAAAAATTGTGAATGTGGAGTTCAATTCATTAATGAACCTGAATCGGTGGCATCTCTCTGTAATCTGGCAGAGAAAAAAGTAACGTTCTCCTCCAAATGAAAGAGCTTCAGTGGTTAGACTCCAGAAACTACAGTGACCCACCCTCCGTCCTTCATAACTGCTGGGGTGACATCCACGGCGGGGGCGTTCGGGGGATGGATTTGGAAGCCAGTGCCAAGAGCTTTGGAGATGTTTGCTCTGAACTCCACAAATACATACACTTATACACACACACACGCACACACATACACACACAACATTTCTTAATTTCCTTAGCAGAAATCTGGGGAATGCTGGGAATCTGGACTCCAGTCACGAGCTTGCCTAGCTAAAGCCATGTTATTCTGCTTGAAGAGACTAGAGCCAGCCCCTGCCTCAGTAGCAAGCAGTCCTGCTAAAGCCGTGTCCACCTCCTCCAAGTACCAGTGTCTGCTAAATTAATTCATTAACCTTATTTAGGACTAATGGTCCAGAGTCATTAGAAATTGCTCTTTCTTAATCAACTGTTAGAGAGATTTAACAGAGCCAGGGAGTCTAGCAGTCCACATTATCTTATTACACTGTCACTTTCTCAGAAGTCACAGATTAAAGAGCTCTGGTGTGGTACCAAGTCCACCTAAATGTCTTCTGAAGTGGCTCTGTCGAGTGGCTAGAACCAGTACTGTTTCATTTCACTCTTCTAACAGATGCCAGACACTGCCGTGATGTTTGTACAGAGCTGGAGGGGACTTAATGAGTCGGGGTCACTTTTCCAAGTTTTCTGCACATTGAAAATAATGCATAAGTCTCAGCAGAATCACATAACAGAGTCCAGGATGATCATTAGCTGAGATTCGGTGTGCCAGTTGCAATATCATTTCTTCTTGGCAAACCTAAAGCTTTCAGAAGCCAATGCAAAGGGAACCGGTGTATGACTAACCCCCCATCTCAGAAACAAAGTCAGACACATCTAACAATTGAAGAAAACAATATAATTTATACTGTCTTCTTTTTAATTTATGGGAGATGACTTCTGTAATGCATGTAGCTTTATGCATTTTTGATATGTACTTCATCTTTCATTTCCATTTGACCTGGTTTCCCTGTAATACAATTCTGTAGATTTATAAATTCATGCTGAGAGCAAAGAATACCATTCTCTTTCCACAGGGAATCTATTAGATGCAATATTAAAATCTATATATACCATTACTGAATATTTGTGATTGATAGGCTTATATATTTCACTACTTTCATACCTGTTTCTCTTATGTAGTTTATGCATCTGAATTTTATTGCTTAAAATTAAGCACCAATAAATGTGGCAGCATTTCAGGCTGAGGCGCTCCAGTATGAAATCCATCATAAAAAGTGACAGTGGGGAATCTATGCTGAACAATAAACCAGCCCGCAGATTGGTTTATTTGGCTCTCTGCGCACAACTTCAGAATTTGATTTTTTAAAATAAAAGCTCAAAACTAGTTAGCTCACCTTTCCCAGAATGTGAGAATGTGTCTCACCATATGTGATACCCATAGCTCACTCCAGCATTTAGGTAATTAGAGTTAATGCTGCATGGCTATTTATTTTTCTTTCTGTCCCATTGCTTTGATCTCATCTCCAAGCCTGTGCAACTTAGAGAAGTAAAGCAGAATTATTTCTGCTTCACCAACTAAACTTTGTTCTCTCTTGATTTGGATCCCACGAGCAGAGGTAACTCCTCAGAACCACTTAGATTTATGGGCAAATAAAACAACAACAACAACAACAAAAAAAAAAACAAAACAAAACCTTGGCTTTAGGCCAGTTGAAGTCTTGGGAGACAGTACCCACTAATCAATGACAGAGACCAGACTTATCATCAAAAAGCAACACAAGGGGCCGAACAGTATCTTTTAGTCACCTTCCACTTAGAACTTGCTACTTAATGTGATTATACTTCTTGGGGGATAATTAAGTCTAGCAGAAACTCCCAGGGGACCATGTTAACATCAATTGAGGGGATTTAATGTTTTTAATGCTACAAGATCCTTTTCTTGGAAAGGCACTTTGGGGTGGGAGAAAGTCTTCTCAAATCTCAAGTCGCTTTTCTGCTTAAACTTATCTTCCTGAGATTAAATAGCGATCCTTGGTGGAGTTCTGTTCTCAGTGCCGCCTTCAAGGACTAGTGGGGACCTCTTGAAGTTCCCTTAAAAAGTCGTAGAGTACTTACTCACTGGTAATGTATACATAAGCTGTAATACCTAGCTGGTTGTCAAGGTAAGATCTACTAAAATGTTATTTTTATTGCAGATAAGTGTGGCGGTACTATAAAAATTGAAAGTCCCGGGTACCTTACATCTCCCGGTTATCCTCATTCTTATCACCCAAGTGAAAAATGTGAATGGCTGATTCAGGCTCCAGACCCGTACCAGAGAATTATGATCAACTTCAACCCGCACTTCGATTTGGAGGACAGAGACTGCAAGTGAGTGAGTGTGTTGGAACGGGGCGCCACAGCACCATCTAGTGGTCACGCGTGTCTATGGGGGAACCTGTGCCAGGCAGTGTTGGGATGCAAAGGGATCCAGGAGGGATTCCAGGGGAGGCCGAGTCGCATGTCAGTGGCGTGGAAATTAAATTAGCTTAGGTGATCTCGAAGTTCCTCAGACTGATTATATCGAAATGTGCAACCTCTCATCCTCTCTCCTGTTAACGCTTTTGATTTGGAAATCTTTTGTTACGAAATGTGTATGTACAGTTCTTTCCTTCCCAGAAATGGTTTGGAGAACTAGAAAGCTAAACTCTCTCTTGCATTTTTATCAAATACGCAATATACACTATCCAATGAGGGCGAGGCTGGATATTTTAAAAACAAATCTATGGCACATTTTATAATTTAAGAACAGTATCTGATTGAGTTTGACAGGAAAAAAGCAAATTGCTCTATATAGGGTCAGTTAACTGAGCTTTTCAAATAGTTAGACCAATGAGGGAAAGACTTTTATAAAAATTCCAGAGAATAATTGTAAAGGCACAATCAATATGGTGAGATCTCAAATATAAGCCAGTTTTTATCCGACTGCCTTAGTCTTGCTAGCTCCTTCTATTGCTAAGTTACTAAACAGCAATTTATGTCAGATCTCATTACTATGAAGACATTTTGCCATAGAGACAGTCTAAATTGTATTTGTTCACTTTACTTGAAAACACTGATGTGTGGATGTTGCTTTCCAAGGTGTGGAAGTTACACTCACGTTGCGTGTGGCAATGTGCTCGGGTCTGTATTTGGTCATCGCTCTTGATCCCCACCCAACCACCTGCCTCTGTCTTGTCCACATAATCCCATTCTGCCTCTCTGCCCATGGTCTGGTCTTCAGAGACTTGGATCTGAGTGTTGATCTTTTATGAAATATATATATATGATTTTATACATACATATGGTAATAGATACATGTATACTTCTATCAGAGGGAAATAATCTATTTAAATCTCAATTCTAAAGTGATTTTGAGGGACTTCGGTTTTTGCAGGTTTTAAAGTGAGTCAATTTGATATAATCATCTACAATGTTATGATGCAGGGATGCTTATTATTAAAGATATTCTATTTTTACACACTTCTTCCTTTTAAGGAAGAACAAAATAGTATGAAAATGCTCCCACCTGGCAGAAGACTCAGCAACCTGTTGAGTCGATGGAGTAAAGTAGCTTTGTGCGGTCAGGGAAATGAGGTCATCTGTTTAATTCAACATTTTGGTGCCTAAAGAATTAGCATAAATCCATAGACTGAGGATCAGTTTCCAAATAATCAGCATATATTACAGTGCAATAAAATTATGCTGATTCCAATTTAATTTTTATTCTGTGATTCAAAAGTGCTTTGGGGCATTGTATTGACTTTATATTCCTATGTGGAAGTTGCCGTTAAGCGTGTTCCAGTGATTGCCAGGAAACAGAGAGCTCATTGTACTGTTTTAAACAGGTGCTGGGACCAAACCCAGGGCCTCATGCATGCTAGGCGAGTGCTATACCATTTACAGCCCAGCTCCTGAATGTGCCTCATGGTTGCATTTGCAGAGTTAAAAACTTAAACAACCTTGGGAATTGTTTCCTATTCTTTCTCTCTCTCTCTTTCTCTCTTCTCTTTCTTCCTTCCCCCTTCCTTTCTTTCCTTATCAATTTATTTATGCTTGTCTTTTGAGAGTGGTTAAACTGCCATAGGAGATACTGTAAAGAAACTCTAGTTGAGCATGATTAAGTGATAACTTCATTGCAAGAAATTCGGTGTTATTAGATTTCTCATATTTACGAATTCCTAACCAAGAACTCATGCACATGTAAATGTGTCGTGGAATAAAGACTCAGAATACTCATCAGTCATTAGCAGTAGTGCGCTGGTGAATGTTTACCAGCTGGCTCTTGGGAGCGGCTGGTTCAGCTCCTGCCCATTTCCACAATATCCCACTGTGGCCTGTTTCAAACACCCCGCATGATGTCTGCACACACAAGCCTACAGAGAGTCATGCACAAGGGTTCTTGAGAGCTGGTGCCAACCAGGCCTGGCACACCCCTGGAGGAGAAACTGTGGAAGAGAAACTTGAGTTAATTCTGTAGAGAGCTTACAACAGTGCCTGGTACACAGTACACTTTAACTCTTTATTTGTCATAGAATGGTGTGGGATACTACAGTATAGGGGAGTTGGAGAAACACCTTTTTACTTTTCTTTTTTCAAAAATAATAAGATAAAGGATGATCGTAATTTGTAAGAAGATATTTTGTGATATCGGCAAGATATTCAAGAAAGGTACAGCAAACAAGGTTGTTTCTCTAACAATTCTACACTGGTGAAGTTTTGTTTTGTTTTCTTTTGCTTTTGCTATAGAGTACGGTGATTTCTTTTTTTTTTTTTTAATTTTTACCAAGAACGTGTATTGGTACATTGTATACGTGATGATCATAATCAACACAGTTATTTCGTACCTGTACATGATGTATCTTGGTTTTCCCTCCTTTCCCCTCCCCTCCCTTCCAGTCCCCCATCCTTCCCTGTTTGTAACAGGTTTATCTACATTTTTCCATTTTTTCCCCTTTTGTCTTATTTTTCTTTTAACCTTCCTTCTTTTTCCCCCTTTTTCCTATCTAGCTCTCCTTTGAATACTATCTTTAATGATTTCTTAATTGTCGGAACTGAGGCTTGGTTCGCTGTGACAGTGCCATGTCCTGGCCAGTGTTGACAGGCTGACGTATTAGCTTGATGAAGACAATGGAGTTTGTATTGATGGAAAATACCTCTGTGCTGCCTTTTGAAGTGTTGCTACCTGATATTTTTATCAATGAAAAATTCTAAAAAGCTGTAGGAAGACCAGTTTAAGGCATTCCCTTTGCTGTCTTTCCAGGGTGAGCCTCATGACCCCTGCTCATTGTTGAAGGTTGCAGTTGAGAGTCCTCCAACATGGCCCATTACTTAACCTCCTTTTGTGAAACTGTGAGCAGCAGCCACAACTTAAAAACTTATACAGTGTTAGAATTGTCTAGAAAATTGGAAAACACCAGAAACTCTAAAGAACAAGTTCTTAGACTTCAAAGTTTATAGAAGACATCTAAAAATGTAGCTTTTTTGTTATTTATATTAGGCCATTTACAAAAGTAAATACAAGATGGCACCACAAAACTGGCTTCAGTGAGCCCCTTTCAGAGAGCTATTGGGCTTTTAATTATTAGTCCTGCTAAGAACACACTGTTCATCTTATTTGGGGTGTTTAATATTTTCCCTGTTTTGGCTGCAATGTGTGTTTAATGGCAGTAGAAATACAGGCTTTACGGATAGCAAAGTTCCTGGTAGTATAAAATGAAATAGCAGATCTGAAAGCCCTTTGAAAAGTTAAAGCTCTCCGCCAACTAAATTATCATCATTATTATATCTTAAACAACTTGGTTATTGTTAGGACATTGGGAAATATGAAATTGAACATATGTCAAACTAAATATATTGATCCAGTAATAGGAATGACTCTCATATAATAGACCCTGCATTTTCCCTTAAATTGTCAGTATTTGTACAGTCAACTCTCACAATGAGACGGCTGAAGAAATCAATTTCTTAACATATTTGCGTATTGAGAAACAGCCGTCAAAGCAAATAAGCAATTTTCTTTCCTGCGGTATAGGGTGGATACATAATTAAATAGACCAGCCAAATAATTCCAGCAGGGAAAAATCTTTTTACATTTTTATTGTTTTGTTTTATAATTATGTAAAAATCATCATTCCACAACTTGAACCATATAGTATACAATCAGAACTTTTCATAATCCTGGCACAAAGACTGACCCAGTTCATAACTAAACTATGGACTATACTTTCCAAAACGAGTGTTACGTTCTCACAGTGGCTCTAAAAGGAGGAATATTTTCCTAGAGAAAATAAATGTGTAAGCTGTTTCCGGCCTGGTGCCGTGGTGCACATCCATAATCCCAGCACTCAGGAGGCTG
Organism: Hystrix cristata; assembly: GCA_004026905.1. Lineage (NCBI taxonomy): Eukaryota > Metazoa > Chordata > Mammalia > Rodentia > Hystricidae > Hystrix > Hystrix cristata. The sequence continues at coordinate 155,071 of PVJO010000034.1, forward strand.
AGGCAGGAGGATCTCTAAAGCCAGCCTGAACTACATAGTGGGACCCTGTCTCAAAAAAAAAAAAGAGAGAGAGAGAGAGAGAGGTGAGTTGTTTCTGATAGTTTTAAAATCTGTGTTGATGCCACGTCTCAATCTGGTTCATTATAAGCATCAAAACCATAGTAACATGATGCCTTCAATGCTTTTATTGAACACAGTGTGGTGTCAGTCAATGAAGCAATCAGTAGAACAACAGAACATCTGGAGGCCTGCACCCAGCTAGGATTTCTGGTTAGATATGGTTGTGTTGATGGAAGAGAGGACATTAGAGAATGTTCTGCAGAAGGTATTGAAGGAATGAGAGGAATGATGGTTTCTCTTTTTAGCTCCAGCAAAACCCTGCATGCTGGAGCAGCTTCAAAACACTATTAAAAGTAGAAAAGAAGGAAAAAAGTGACAGGCTATTTCTCCACAAGAAATATTTGCTGTATAATACAAATCGTTTTCAGTATTTGCCTGAACTAGTTAAATCTTACTTCACCAATGTTTTCCTCCATGGCAAGGCAGACATCTTGAATCTCATAAAACTTTATATCTGAATAATAAACAAGAACGCCATTGATACAGTAGTTGGAATTTATGAAACTTTTCCGGTTTCCCAGCAATGCAAACTATCACATGATAATTTATAATGGTTTGTGACAAATACTGCTGAGCGAAGAGGTGTGTGGTTACATTCAGATCAGATGTCATCATCTGGGGAGCAATAAAGATTTCACAGACGCTGGGTTAAAAACATTGAGAAAATGAATGTGAAGCCCAGAAAAAAGCCCGAAAAGATAGTGTTGGAGAGAGCAAACCCAAGAACGGTTTCTTAGTGACAAGGCGCCAAGTTCAGTGCCCGACTCCACGGTGCTATTTCAGGACGCAGCATATGTGCTTTTCTGTCTACAATTTAGATTTATAATCTCATCTTTGTGGAACCAACAGTAGGCATGTTTTCCCTAATTCAGTGCACTCAAAGGAAGATTTCATTTCGCTCTTAGAACTTTGTATGAAGTTTAATCACAGTTAAATTATAATTAGAGATAGTGGTCAAGTTTTGGAATTCTATTGGAATAAATCACACATTGTTTCTTTAATGCTACTTTTTAAAATTACCTAAATTTTCACAAATTTTGAAACACTGCTGAACTCATTTATTTTCATAGATTGTGAGCTCACTTGACTGAAAATCAATCTGCCCTTAGTTTCTCAAATCTGATTATTCCTGCGGATTGAATTTGACAGTGATCATTTAGTGACTTATTTGGCTATTGGGGATAGAGAAGGTCCATCTTTGTTTGTTTTCCTGAGTAAAATTTTCTGATTTGATCATTTCTTTCCTTCTTTTTTACAGCATAGGTTTTGTTTCTTTCCATTGATTTTGATTTTTTTTTTTAAGTTGTACGGTGGTACTGTTTATCTCACTTTCTGAGCTTTTTGGCTTATTTGTGTCCAAAGTGAGTGTCTGGCTCCAGTCTTCCATTTTAGAGCATCACTTAGACTTTAACAAAGTCCTTGTTTAATGGAAAAAAGTGCATTTTCTAAACCAAAATGTTCCTATATTTTCTATATGAAATATAGAAGTACATATACTTTTAACTGAACTCTAATATATATTTGGAAAACAATACAACCTTAGTGTACAAGTTGATAAAATCTCGTGGGCAAACACACGCACCCTAAGCAATCCAGAAACAGCCTTTCGAGCGCCTGGTAGCTCCCCAATGTGAACTTTCAGCCACTAACCGTTGCCCTCTAGAGGGACTACTGTCCTAACTAGTGTGATTTCACTTTTACAAATTTCAAAATTGGATGACACTATTGAACTAGAAGCCTGTCTGTATTATGTTTTGAATAGAGACCATGAAACTTTTTCGAGATGCAACAGAAAAATACCTACTGTTCTTCTTCCAGTAAAGGAACAGATCCCCAGTGAAGCATTATCTAATTTTTCTCAGTGGCTACTGCAGAAATAGCTTGTCTTTGTTTCAGATAACTACAATTATTAAAACAGATGCAAAGTTTTCAGTCTGGAGCCTGCTTAATATGTCAGGCAAATTAGAAAGCCCTTCCCTGGCTTTTATTTTTCTTCATCTTTTCTTTCCTGGTTTTGTTATCAGGTGACCTCCCAGGATTGTATGGGCAATCTGAAAGGCACCACCCCCAAGCACAATACAATTTAAAAAACCATGGAGTGAATAAGAGTAAATCCTTCCACCATCACTCCTGGCTGGTGTTATTACCACCTGCAGCACCCTTGTTACTACCCAGTAAGACAATTATCTACTTTCTTCCTTTTGATTTTTCCCCCATTAGCACTGATTTAATTTGAACAGAACCTCATGTGTTTAACAATATTAATTTTATTATTCTATACTTTAAGCAACCACATCTGCTCATGATGAATTTTGAGTAGGACAAAGTAGTTCTGTGATAGGCACCTCTGTAATTTAAAAGAAGCAATCTTTAAGAAGCTAGAGGAGATGGTTACTTAAAATTGTATCAAATTGAATAAATACGTACATGGTCTTTCCAACCAGACTTATCTTTGGGGCAAGGGGCTTCGGAATTGATCCACACAAGACATATGTCTTTAGCCAACATGCATATTCTCAAATACTTTTTTCCAGCATGAAACTTTATAGCTGTGTGCATGCTGACATGCTATGAACGCATAAGTGCAGGTAGAGGGGGCAAAAAATAAACTTAACTAATTGCAGGTGTGGTTTTCATCCAGGGTGATAATTAAGTCTAAAGAAGAAACACAATTAGTGTTCGGATTAGGTTCCAAATACTTCTCTGGGTGTTTGTAATCAATCCTGATTAAAAATCAGTGACTTGGCGATCCATGGGACCTCCAAGGAAGGTTTGTCCTGCTGTTCTGTGGCTGATTGGCCTGTGTCTAGTATCCAGGTCACTTACTGCCGTCTTATGGTTGAAATGATTCAGAGACTTTCCAGAAAGCTTAGAAAGCAGAGTACATCCATTCACAGAACTGCTAAATTCCACAGGCAAGTGGAAAACCATCCAACCAGCCATCTTTTGGCTTCTGTTCACTCGGTTGCTTTAAAAAGTTCAAGTTCACCAAAGGGAACTTTTGCCTCCTACTATGTTTTTCCTCCTCATCAGGCCTGGCTCTGTATTACTATATCCCATTTGGTCACTGTGGTGTTTTGGTTTTTGTTTTTGTTGTTTTGTCCTTTAATATAGATAATCATAGAATTTTTGGAAAGGAATGATTGTGTGGCTCATGGTTAGGGCTGGGTCTTTAGAATATGCCCACCTTTGCACGTGATCGTACTTAATCTGCCTGCCATTCCCATTTTTCAGGAAATGAGATTTAGGAAAGTTAAATTAAGTACCTAAATGCTTGGGCAGTGCACCAAATCGCTTTCCACCTTTGTGACCTGTCACATTTGGGATGTGCCTTTTGAATGAGAGAATTTTTATGAAATGTTGCCAGCTTAATTTGTATTCAAGCAGCTGTTTTCTTCCATGAACAACTTCACAAAGAAGTTTAAATACAAACCAACTAGTTCTGAGGGAGGACTTAACTGTTCAGCTTTGGGTTCAGACTTAGTGAGTATTTGTGAAAACTGTCCACAGCGGCATCCAATCAATTGGTGATTTTCCACTCCAACAAAACTTGCCTTAATTTAAGAATGGAATCCTGATGGAGAAATATCTAAATTCTAGTCCCTCTGGTTGATGGAGTTTGAAAGTACAAAGTACATATAAACATACTTATTTGAAGGCTGACAACCAGGCAGTGCATGGGTTTGATTTATATGGTTGGTTAAAAGGCCATATGAGATACCAGCTGTGTCCAGCACTTAGTTCCAGGCCCAGAAGGAAGAAGTCCTGCCCATGTCCTTAATCTCAGGCAAATATTAGGAAAGTATCACTCTCCTGTAGGGCCCTTATTCATGAAAAGTCGATACTTATATTTGTCACTGTTGGCTGTGTAAGAGTTAAAGGGGAGATGTTTGCTCAGGCGCTGGGTTCCTGTGAGAAACAGAAGAGTGTTTTTTGAGAAAAAACAGATGCTCCAAAGTATTTTGTTTTTATCTGGGTAGATACTTTGTACAAGCAGCCAGGCCAGGTTGGAGGTGATTGCTTGTTGCTTTGGTGATAGACTGGCATGTCACAAAGAGAGCTTCCAGTCCTGGCCTGAAAGGGGATCCCAAATGTCTCATTATTCAAGTTCTTAAGTTTCTGTAGAGCAGCCAGAGATGGCAAAGGCCAGTCGATTTAGTCACCAATCCAAGTCTTTGTCTGACTCTCCAACCAATGCTTGGGGCAGCTATTATGCAAGACGCAAGCAATTGGGGAAATGGCCTGAAAAACATTAAGATGCGGTCAAACATTTTCGTCTTAGAAAAATAACTTTTTAAAATGTAAGGCATGAAAATCCTAAATTTAAAGAACAAAGAACATACTCTTGATGCAAAGATGAAAAGACCACACGCAGTTCCACGAACATGGTAGCACTTAGACTCATTTGGTCTGGGAAGGGAGTATGTTGTTTTCTGATGTTATTCCCAGCTACGAAAAATTGATGTTCTACCTTTCTTATCTTGGGTCTTACTTGGTTTGTCCATTCTTGAATAAATTGGGAAAGTAGACATTTATTTGTTAAATATGGTTAGAGAAAAGATGGTTAAAATAAATGAAGATTTGAATTGTTACTCTTTGTGGAAAATAGTAGCCTATAAAAATGACAAATCTCAATTAATTTGACAGCCTGACAACTCCCTCCCATAGGACTCCCTTTGGACATCTAACTTCGTACTCATTTCTGGGGGTTCTTTGAAACAGCACCAGTAAACATTTGTCTCCCTATGGGGTGGTGAGCTTCACAAGTCAGAAACCATATCCTACTTGCATCTGTACCCTCCACAGTCCAACCGAATGTCTTGCATTAGTAGACACTATGCCTATCATAGTAGGCACTATGTAATTCATCTAAACAGCTGGCGCTTTTATTGACATGGAAATCTGGTATAAGAAAGTAGAAATAAAGCCAGCTTTGGTGGCATGCACCTGTAACTCCAGCATTCTGGGAAGTTGAAGCAGGAGAACTGAAAGTTTGAGCCCAGCTGGGAAAGTTAGCAACTTAGGGTGACCTTGTCTCAAAATAAAAAAAGGGCTAGAGATACAGCTCAATGCTCAGGCCCTGATTTCAATCACTAGCCCAAGAAGAAAGAAAAAGAGAAGACGAAGGGAAAGGGGAAGCAGAAGAAGAGTGGGAAGAAGAGGGAGAGGAGAGGAAGAAGAAGGAGGAGAAGCTGCAGAAGGAGGAGGAGGAAGAGAAAAAGAAGGAGGAGAAAAGAGGAGAAAATGCATACACGCCCACAAACATGCACACATACAGTTATTTCCCTGAGGAGAGTCTGTATTTGTAGGAGGCAACATGGAGCAGAAACCAGTAAAATTCAAATGTAAACAAATGAAAGGGGCAATTTTGATAACTACTCAAGTGGATGGTTAGTCACAGTGAAAGCCTTTCAGAAGGGACTAAAGGCAGCCACTCCCTGGATGGAGAGGTGGTAGCTACATTTCTGCTTTCATGGAGTGTGGCCATGCCCCCATCACTCCCCAGCCTAGCAGAGGCCTGGCAACTTGAGTTCCAGAGCCCCTGCTCACCAGCAGCAAGACGAGTCCGCAGGAGTCTGCAGAGTGACTAGTGGTAGAGCAAGCGTCACCCTCGCACAGTGTGGGCTCTCATCCAGGGAGTGGGGTCAGGGCAAGCTGCACTCGGAGATTTGAGATACATTTCAGGCCTGGCTCTGTGGGAGCCGCTTATGTCACCAGCACTATGCTAGCAGCTTCTTCCCTTAAACAAGGGGCACCCCATGATTTTATTTTTCATTGAAGGGTGACACTAGGCTGAGAGAGGGGTGAATTCCAAATTCACACTTGGAATTTTCTTTTTTTTTCTCTTCTTCTTTTTTTTTTCCCCCCCAGAAAAAAGTCCACATTTTCCTTACCTTCTGTTCCAGTGGCAATTTCTTTGTCCGTGGCTGGGAACATTCCCAGGTAACAAGATACATTGGTTCAAAGCTAGAGTGTAGCTCAGGGGCAGAGTGCTTGCCTAGCATGTGTGAGGGCCCGAATTCCATCCCCACCACTACCAAAGGACAAAAAAATATATTGGACCCGGCCTGCACGACATCTCTGCGTTTTCCTCTCCAGCTGCTCTAGCCTCCTGCTTGGTTTACTAACACGAGCCATGGACTCCTGATTATCAGGGGACCACGTTCGCAGCTCCTTGTGCAAAGGGATCTGGTGAGAATCAGGAACAGGTTATAATTGCCCCTCTGCCATGAATTCCCATCTGTGGGACAGGAGCCAGGTCCTCAGGGTTGGGTTACAGTTATATGAATGGCAGGATGAAGCCAGCTCATTGCTGTTGGAAGATGTCACGTGGACCAGGTTGCCCTCTTCAAGGTCTGCTTGAGAACGCTACCTAGACACAACTCGTACTCATCTTTTCCCTTTTTACCCTACAGCGTCATGGCTTCCCTTCCTCCACCAGTCTCAGGAACACAGTGTCAATGAGATATTGTAGGTGGAAGTGTTTTATGAACACAAGACAAAAATGTTAAACAAATCCTAGGTATTAGTACAACAGGAAGTGCATCCGCAGGTTTTGTTCCTTAAAATAAGATCAGACTGTAAACAATAACATCTACATCCTCAGGAGGAGACACTTAGAAATATTTCAAAAGCACTACACGTGGCCACAGTAGAGACAGGATCTAAGAATACTCAGTATGGCAACAGCCAACATAGATTTCTGGATGTTCTTATAAGAAGTTGATTGTGTTACATTTTTCCAAAAATCTAGATGGGTGGAGTTGCTGGAAAATATCATACAAGATGTTATCTCCATGTAACAAACATGATGATGATTTCCCCGTGTGCTCTTAAACGGCAAAGCAAGAGCCAGTGCACACAGGGGAGCCAGTCCTTCCTGATCTGTTTGCCCACGTCACGGCATTATGGTTACTTCCAGGCAAGAGGAAATGCATGGATTCTCCAGCACAAATTCATGGAGGAACAGGAACTGGGCAAACAAACGTTTTAACTGGTGGTCCATCCCATTCTACCCTCTCCCTCTTTTTATTGTAGCTCCGCGTCCTTTGCTCTTGCCATTTCTTCCCCCCATTTGGGGTAATGACAGATTACCCAGTAGTGACAGAGAGTTGCCAGTGGTAACACCTAAGGATATGTTTGCAGGAGGGACCTTGGGGTGGTGACAGAGTTCACTCTTTAGTCCTTTCTCCCTGTCTCTCCCTCATGAATGGCCCTTTGTGACATAAATTATATTTGTGACTATTCGAAGGTACTCCAGGTGCTGTTTTCATCTGATTGTAGGTGGGGCCAAGGACCCGGGAGAAGGGATTTGTTTTCTTTTTGGTGGGACCATTGTCAGCCTCCATAGATTAAATGGATTTCACAGACTGTTGCTGTTCGTAAGCAAAAGAAATCCTCCTTGGCCCTTGTTATCTTTCAAACAACCCCACCTCCCATCACAGCCAAAGGCATGGGCATTGGTAAGTACAATCCAGAGCTCCACTACCTCAACTCTCTTCAGCCTGGTTTCTGTCTCCTCTGGTTGACTGAAACCACTGGCTCAGATGCCATCCCCCGTGTGCTCTCCAGTGCCCATTGCCTGACCCTAATTTCATTTCTTCACCTTTTGACAACATCATGCCCGATTGACTATTCCCTGCATATCTGAGCGCCATCTTGTTTTCCTCCCTACTTCTCAACTGCTTCTTTCCCCTTTGACAGTAAAAATACAGGCTTTTGCCAAGCTCTTGCCTTTGCCTTGAATCTTTCCTTCTTGAAAAACCTTTTTGAATTTAGCCGCTCGACACAGATAATACCCCAATTTCTAGCCAGCCCTAGATCTGACTCAATTTTTGCACTCAGATGTCCAAATATTTTCTAGACAATGTTGACCATTTCCCATGAAAAGTCAAACTTTACACTTTCCCATGAACATGTTTCCTCCTCTTCTTTTTCTCTTATTGATTCCTTCACTTTCTACCTATTCAAAATTGAGACTCTGGACCATCTCTTGATTCCTAGTAGTCCCCCAAATCATGTCAGTTTAAAGGTCTGTGAAGTACATCTTTGTAATCTCTCGCAGGACTTTTCTGTTACATTTATGCTGCTACTATCAAAATTCTAATTCTTTCTAATCTATTCCTCCTCTCTGCTGTCGCACTAACTTTCTAAAAGGACTTTCTTCCCTCTTGCCTCTGCTTAAAAACATCTAGAGTCTCTGTTTTCTCGTGGCTTTTGCCTATTGCTTCTCTGTAATAGTGTAGCTCCCACCTGTCTCTCTGACCCTGTTCCCTGTGGGTCCCTGTACATTCAGCCAAAACAGATCTTCAGACTCACCCTCCTTTTCCCAGGCCCAGAGCGTTCTCTTCAAGAGTACGCAAAGAGTAACTTCTGCTTGCACGCCTGTCTCCCTGTCAAAATGTTGCATGTTTTAGGTTCATGTGACGTGATGCTTTCTTCATAGTGCCATTTTTAATGATCAGCTACTGACTAAATGTGCTTTCTGTCATCTTTTGAAACCAAGTTGATGTGATATTCATGTCCCTTAAAATAGTCCGTATTCTGTCATAATCATTAACGCTCTTCTAATATTCACCCAAGTATATGTTATTTGCAAAGACGGAAGCATATTCTTTTCCATTCTCACAGAGCCCAGCATAATGCTTTCTGTAGTATTTGCTCAGTTAGTATTTGCTGAATTGAACCAACTTGTTGCCAACCACCAAGACTTCTCTAGTTTGTTCATCCTGCATATGAAGATCAAGTAGATCTCTTTGGACTAAGGTTTAACTTAATCAGACTGCAAAAACGCATATTTATACTTCTCATTTACATGATAAACTTCATTTTCCCGAGTAGTAGAGTCAGATTTACATTTTTCCTCTAAAAAGCTCTATTTTTAAAAGCCTGAATGCCTTCACATGAGTAACTTTAGCTAAATCTCCGAAAATATGCCTCAGTAGTGCTTGGCTGAAAGTTTTTCTTTTTGTCTTGCAGTTATCTTCATGATCTGCTTTGGAGTGGGAAGCATAGAGTGTATTAACATTGTAGGCCCACGTGCTCATTGCTGAGGGCTTTCTGACATCCCCACAACTCCTGGGACTCTGTGTCACAATTCTGTAAACTTTTGTCTATTGTATATTCATATCTGGGCTCCCATCCAAACCACCTTTACATAAATTTAACACAAATAATTGAGAGCCCTCTTCCGTTCCAGCTGGCAGCCACAGCGAATGCACATGTGAACTTCACAGCAGGCCTGCCAGGGTGGATGCACACAGCGAACTTCTCTGTTAGAGAAGGCGGCCTGAGTTTCACCCTTTACGGAATGGTGTAAATATATCGGTTCGTACTTTCAGATAATACCGCGCCCCGCATCCTGGGTGGAGATGCTGCTCTGGAGAAGTAACCGATTTAGCCCAGGGCTGGCTATGGAGGGTCTTTTCCAAAGTAGACAATGACAGGTTCATTTCCCCTCCTGCTCACCTGTCTCTCGCCATCACGGCATTTTGTAACTGGTTCTTAAGGTCGTGTGGCACGATGGGCAGCACTTTATCTTTCTTACTAGTTCCCTATTGTCTCTGTCTCACACTTACTTTCCTGAGATATTTCCAAATGTTCCTGTCCTCTGTCTCCTGTGCATGTCTGCAGCCACAGAGCAGAATGACTTAGATACTAAACTTGCGTGTTTCTTTGGAAATGAAAGACACATGCGCTGACCAGACTGTCCACTAGCTCCACTTTGTGCCAGTCCTGTGTCGATCGTGTTCGTGGGCTCTTGAGAAGCTTGCTTGGTTAGTGGTGTGACCTCCATGGGTGCTGCTCCAGTGTCCTCATTGTCACCCTGACTTCTAGAACTCGCCAGCCTCATTAGCCATTTCTTCATCGGCAAAAGGAGGAGTGAGTTCTGCTCTCTGAGCTCCTTGGGCTCTCACCTGAGAGGGCTCTGTTTCTCCAGGAGAAGCCTGCAGCCACGGAGCACAGTCCAAAAAAGATGATTTAGCCTGGCCCTGATCCCTGGATCTTCTTCGCCTTTTCACCCCATGCGTGCACACGTATACACACCCATACACACACAAAAGTGCTTTTTCTTCCTTCTTGCTTGAATCTAAGCTGCTACTTCATTGCCACCTTTCAACCCACACCCCTCCCCTTTTCCTATTCTTTTCTCTTTTTTAAATGCCCTTATTTTTTTAGCTGATATGTAGAGGATTAAAAGTTGTACATATTATTGTGGTATGGCATGATATTTTGCTACATGTATATATTGTATGATGTTCAAATCATACCTGTCTCTATTTATCATTTTATTACAGTAAACTCATCTAGAATCCTTTGTTCTGGCTTTTTTCCATATACCTTGCATTTTTTGTCTCAGAACTTCTTATCCCTACCTAACTGCATCTTAGTTCCCTTTGGTTCATCTCTCTCCATCCTTGCCTCTCTTTTCCTATTCTTCTCTCACCTGGACACATATTTTATGTCAGTTTCCTACCCACTAAGTTTTATCAGACATTTCAGACTCTATTTTGGCACAATTTACTCTAACGAGTTGTCCACTTTTACAACAGGACCTAAATCTCTCCATGAACAGCTACATTGTGTTCCTAGGTGATTATTTAGAAGGTCGGGAATGTGATGCTCAGAAATACTCGCTTGCTGTTCTACTGTGTGGAATATAACGTGCAGTTGGGGGAAACGAGGGGTCAGGTCTTGAAACAAGAGGAGCCCCAAGCCAAGTTTGGGGTGTAATTTAGTATAATATGCAGTCGATAACCCGAGTATTAACCTAAACTCGGATTTGATCACAAACACAAAAGTAGCTTTACCTTATCTTTTTCTTCAACAAAACATTAAAATTGGATTGTAAAGAATAGAAATTACATTGGAAAAATACAAAGGAATGACAACAGGGATTTTGTTAATGAATCCCACCTCACTCTTCATGTCTCCAAGGCAGCAAACACTATGCAATAAGCCATGTATCTATTTGTAAAATAGCCTGAAATTAAGGAGCGCATTCAGACGCTGTTGTAAAAATAATTTTCTGAAATTGTGGTCTATCAACAGGAGATAAGATGGCACTTTCTTGTCTCCTGCTGAGGCCCATTATGAATATTCTATTTCAGAGGCAAATCACACTGTAAATACAATGTTCGGATTCATTTATTCCCACAATAGCATTTTTGCAAAGGTGCAATTTCATAATTTGACTTAGCATTGATAGCACATCATCATTTCAAAGCTCTCTATAACCATTGGTTAATTCACACATCCTTGGGAAATTGTTTATTTGTACCAGATCCATTTTTAAATGAAATAACCAAAATCTGTAAAGATAAAGTGACTTGCCAAAGGCTAAGCAAGGACAGAGGTGTGTTTACGACTTGTTATCCTATATGCATCCTTAGCACATCTGACTAGGCACTTATGAACAACTGAAACACAGATTGTGTTACCAAACAAATTTGAAGATTCCAATTAATGATTCTGTTGCAGATGGAAATGGTTTAAAAAGCATAAATGCAAGTCTTTCAAGATGCAAACATAGGGGCTGGGGATTTAGTTCACTGGTTAGAGTGCCTGCCTTGCAAGCACAAGGCCCTGAGTTCAATCCCCAGCACCAGAAAAAAAAGATGCAAACATAAACAAAACCTGAAATGAACGAACGTGTAATCATACTTTTATCCTCTATGTGGTCCTCCTGAGCCATACTGTCACTAAAGCCAATGATCAATGGTGGACTAACATCTAAGTTATTTAGCTGATTCTTCGCATTAATTGGGAAGTGTCTCGTATTTCTAAACACCAGGACAAAAGAATTTGAACTGTCAACCCACATTATTTTTGTTATTACATCCTTCATGAGCCTAACCTTGAGGTTGAAAATCTTCATGTTTCTTATCAATGTTGCTTTAGGCCTTTGTTTATATACCAAATATTATACAAGCCTTGAGATTGATGGTGAGCATAGTTCACAGTTAAACATTCATCATAACATATACTTAGAAAAAATACACGTGGTCATAAATTCAGAACTCAGAGACTTTCAAGTTGGAGGAGATTCAGGTATTTTCCCAAAGATTGTTTCTTGAGACACCAAAACTCTGTCTCTGAAAACTTTAACTGCTACCTCGCATCTCATTCACTCATCCATTCCTTCTTTCGCTCAATGAGTATTTATTTTATTGACTACTAAAATATGCCTATTCCAGTTTTAATGATAGATCCGTGAACAAAATACATCATTCCCTGCCTTTGTAATGTTTCTCTCCTAGTAAGGCAGTGAGGAGAGACAGAGAGAATTCTCTGTGCCTCTCCATGCCCTTCCAGCTTGCTAATCCTCATTATCTCTAGAGGTGCCAAGGCAGGGTCCCTTGGGACCTGGATCTTGCTCTAAACAAGATGCATTTGAAAAACATCTGGCTGAGGCAATTGTTGGCTGAGCATCCAGTTTGTTCCTGGCTGCTGGCACTCCGTACTCAACCCTCTGCTGGGGCCCCAGCCCCCAGCCAGGCTACATGTTCCCCAAGTTCATTCCATCACTGAACCTTGAATGCTGGACCAGTAAGCGACTATTCTGCACACCCGACTCTCATTGCATATCTTATCTTCAGTTCTTGTCTTCTTCACCTTTGCCCAGGCAGCCCCATTCCCTCCCCAGCCCACTGTGAGCCCCTGCTCCTGGTGACAGGCCTCATCTCTTAGTGGGGACCCAGAAGTCCACTCTCACTTTCCAGCATTGGGTTATTGTCTTGGCATTCATTTTACTGACTCTCTGAGGGACACAGATTCTATAGAAAGGATAAAAGGAAACTGTAGAAAATCCTTTCTTCTAGGGTCCAAAAATAATACTTCATTAAGTAGTAATAAATAACTAACTGAATGAGTAGAATGCTTTATTTTCTCATTCTATCTCCATCCCTCACAAATGACCCCAGTCACTCCCTGAAGGTGACCAGCAACAGTAGAACCAGAAAGAAACATTCTCAGGGGACACGGAAGACCTTGATCAGTGATAGCATATGAGAAGAGCCAGAGACTGGGTGTTGGAAATTATATAGATATCGCCATTCTCAGGTCTGAAATAACAGGTACTAGATAGTTACACGAATAGGAAAAAAGCAAGTCAACAGGTTGCATTTCAGATATCTTGAGATGCTTCTGAGCATTTTGGGTAGAGACATCCAAAAAGACTCTTGAGTAGTGGAGAAACTGCACACATCCGGCCCTACAGATTTAGGGACCAGTTAGTGGCTGAAGTTGTAGATATGGATAGCATTTCTTAGAAGGGGGAGCGGAGAGAGAAGAGAAATGAGTCCTTGAGAGAACATCAAGTTCCTGGGATGGGTTGTCAGAGAAGAAAGGAAGAGCTACCAGAGTTAGAAGAGTGTCTGCCTGTGGTGAGCATTTCAAAAAGAGAGACATGGGTCACCACATCCGATTCTAGAAAGAAATACAAGAAATGTGGGGTGGGAGATTCTGGGCTCGTGAGCCTGTTAAGAAAGCAGTTTTGCTCAGCTCTCGGCAAGGCATCCCAGCACAAGACAGTGAATACATGTGAAGAAAAACAGACCATGAGTATAACCCCCCGTCCTCCTTTTGGATTTGAAAGGAATATACACAGAACATTCTTTTGCTTTCAAAACAAGATGATCAAGTTCAGTGCTGATAAGACAGTTTCAATCATAGTCTTAAGGGAAGGAGGAAGACTAAAATTGGCTTGTCAAACCTATTGTGTAAAAATGTCGAGGATGACAAATATGTCTGACATCACGTGATCGCTCTCATTGATTAGTACCGGTCATCTGTAGTAGGAAACTGCAAAGAAGCGGTGGCCTAATTGCAATGCGTGCTGTGGGCTTGAGGAGAAACCACAAACCCAAGGGCCCAGGTGTACCATCTGCAACCCAAATGCAGAAGTGGCCTCTTTGGAAATAGGCTAAGCAGAGAGTGGCAAAAAAGAGCTTGATTTGCAACAAATGTTTTTATATATTAAATAAGAACTTGTATTTTTCTTGAGCATGGTGTTAACCAGAAGCAAATTTTAAAATTGCATTGTTACTAAGCCCAATAACAACAATTAGTTTTATTTTAAATGACGTCTGAAGTACAAGGGGTGATTGAACATTAAGGTGAATAGTTTAAATGAAAATATTGCAATAAAAAAACACATTGTCTTTAATTCTCTTCACAATACTCACCCTTACTTCACACACACACACACACACACACACACACACACACACACATCTCATCATTCTTGCACTTTCCAAGGCAGTTCTGGAAGTCCTTTTTCTTGAGTGTCTTTATGAGGTGTGATAAGAAATATGGTGACTGCTGCTGCTGGGTGTCATCCAGTTTAAAAGCAGGCTGGTTAAAACATGATGGTGTGTCCTCATCCGCCTTATTCGCTGAATCTGGCCCTGTGTGACTTTTGAGTCTTCCCCAAAGTCAAAATGACCATGGAAGGTAAACGTTTTTAATCGATTCAGGATATGGAGGCGTAATGGAACTAAAGACACTCATGGAAGAGGACTTCCAGAGCTGTTTCAGGAAGTGACCAGCATGATGGGGTAAGTGTATTCAAAGTGAGGGGGGAATACTTTGAGGGACATTAATGGAAATGCATCTTTTATTGTAATAAAGTTTTACATTTAAGCACACAATGTTATTTTTGACCAGGCCTCTTACATATTCCATAGAATCATTTTTAAAGCAGAAGTGTACACATTTTTTAAAAACTCATTGTCATTTTAAAAGTTCTAAACAAAAATTTTCTCTATGCTTTGGCAAACTTATTTTGTTTTGCACAATAAGCATCTGTGGAATCTGTGCACACACACACTAGGTTGCCTGTGTATGATGGTACCATGCAACATATTTTTACTTTGCATAAATATTTTAAAACTACAAAAAAATAAATCACCCATAATCCTACCATTCAAAGATAACAACTGTTTGTTTGCGTTTTGGTATATAGTATCTTTTATCAGCCTATTTTCTTTGTATTTGAAAAATAAGCATATTTTTTAAAATTGAGATTGTCACCTATAAACAGCTTTTTATCCTACCATTATTTCTTAAAATTATATCTTAAGCATTATATTAGGTTTTTACATCGTTTTAAATATTAGTAAATCGCATTATCTTTTCAAAGTAATCTTTTTTCAGTCTTCTTACGATATTTAGAATGTTTTCAGTTATTCAAAAGTATAAATACTTGCAAATAATGAACATCTGTATACACCAATCTTTATGTGTTTGAGGACTTTTTAAGAAGAGATTTCTAGAAATATGGTTCTTGGGTCATATTAAGACTCTTGATGCACACTACCAATTTGCTTTGATGGGTGACTCATGAAGGTAGGAGAGGTTGGTGGGGTGTATATGAAAACTACTTCTTCATTTTCAAAGAAATTAATAGGGTTTTTTTAATAACATAAAAGATACTGAAATCAGGAATTAGCACACTTTCTAAGATTAGCCAGACTGTAAATATTGTGGGCTTTGCTAGCAAGATAGTCTCTATGTCAAACGGCTCAACTCCTCCATTATAGTGTGAGAGCAGCCATAAACAATAGGCAAATAAATGAGCACTGACCGAGTTGCAATAAAACTTTATTTACAAACAAGAGGTGGGCAATCAGGTTTGAGCTGACCGCTGACCTGATTGGAACTTCTGCTGTTTTGGAAAAACATCTGAATTTGTTGAGCATCCAGAATTGGAGGGACCACATTTGCATTGTTTGCTTTATAAAGACTTGAACTTGTGAGATCCTGTATCCTGGTTATACTGCAGGGAAGGGATTAAATCTGCTTTTGTTAAAAAAGCAGTATGGAAAGTAAGCAAGGAAGCTGTGACTCTGCCTCTGGTTCCAACATATGTAGAGTATGGAGAAGTCTAGAAAGCCAGGCTTCTTTCTGTCTCTGGCAGGCAACTGTACCTCTGCCCTGAGTCTTTTCTCCACAT
Organism: Hystrix cristata; assembly: GCA_004026905.1. Lineage (NCBI taxonomy): Eukaryota > Metazoa > Chordata > Mammalia > Rodentia > Hystricidae > Hystrix > Hystrix cristata. Next base: position 171,146 of record PVJO010000034.1, read on the forward strand.
GCTTTCTTGACAAATTTGTTCCATTTTCCACAAAAATAGCCACATCCATGTATGCAAGTGAATCTCATCCAATATTGATTCAATCAAAGCCTCAACGGCTCATTGATTCAAGCATTTCTACACAATTCCTAGGAAAACGAAGCTTCGAGCTGGAAGGAAAGCAAAGTCTTCTGAGAAAGAAGTCTGTCCCCATGTAAGCTTTCCCATCAAAGCTACTTTTTCCAGATGTTAAGTGTACAATTGCTTTTCCTTCGGCGACCCTTGATAGAGCTGTTGAAACTCAACAGCAACTCCCTTAAACATACATATAAAACACAAAAGAAATACAATGAGCATAATTTCCTAAGTAATGTCACTGTGTTGTCAATAATTGGCAGTTATCTGTCAAGGAAACATGTCAAAGGACCACAGTCATAAAATATGTTTTAGCATATTATGTGAGCAGTTTAGCAGTTGCCTGCCCCCGCCCCTTGTTCCCTTGTTGCTTCCAAGATTGTTTCGCATTTAGAATCTTTGTCAAAACAGAAGCTGAAGAAAGTTCCTTTCAGCGACTGCTGGATCTTACATCGACCTATGGGCACACGTATCCACCCCACACATGCAGCCCTCTGACCCCAGAATGCAAAGACAGCTGCTTCAGTAAACACTACATTTGAGTCCAGCAGTGATTTTTATGCTCACTGTTCCTGTCTGTCTTATTTATGTTGGAGAAAGAATGTGAACTGCATGTAGACAGCTCTCTGCCCATAATAGAAATGTGTTGGCAGGTTAGCTCAAGCGAGTAACAAAGAGTTGGGAAAAATGGATTTAACCTTTGCAAATTAATACAAACAACAATTTTCCTACACACACACACACACACACACACACACACACACACAGCTGGAGTTAAATTTTTTGTTAGAAATAGGTCTTTTATTTGTTTTTGGGGGTTTTTCATTTTTTTAGTCGTTTTTGTATTGTTTGGTTTGGTTTTTTTGATGCTGGGGATTGAACTCAGGGCTTTGCACTTGCTAGGCAAGTGCTCTATCACTGAGCTAAATCCCCAACCCCTAGAAACAGGTTTTTGCTGTAAGACTTCAAATCTGTGTCTCCATCATCATAAACTTTTAGGCGTCCTTCAATTATTAAAAAAATGTATAGAATTTATAAACATGCATATGCTGTTTGGCAGCTAGCAGAGAAGACAGCCCTAATTTGCACTCTGACCTATTTGGTGGATGAAGAAACTGGGGTTTGGACAGCAAGTGACTTGCCCACTGATGGGCATGTAGTGAGATCTCAGTCTTGCAGATTTCCAGGACGGTGATCTGTCCCCCTCCTGATCTCACTTTCTCTTCAGCCATGCAGCTTTTCCTGTTCTTGTTGGTTCCTCTGTAGCATATGTACAATCTGCTGCTTTGGAGTCCATGCACCCTTCGGCAGCTACTTGGGGTGGAACAGGGTGGAACAGGGACCAATGGGGAGAAATTACAGTCCTAATACGCCATGATAAACCTGCCAGAATATTATTTCCCTGGGATATCCCAGTTCAAAGTGTGCTATTCTAACTTGAAAGGAACAGAATTTTTTAATGGTGCTGGTCATTTATATATGTTTGTACAAATGCAATTCACCAAGCTTTCATAGTTGTTACTCACTTAAATATATGGCAGCAAATCTTCAGAAGTGAGTTGCTAGTGGATCACCCTACTCACGGACCCACACGGCTCTCCCTGTGTGCTGTGGACCGGCCCACTGCAGTGTCACCCAGCGCTCTCGTGCGGCCTGCAGGGGCACACCAGCATGGTGCACATTGTTCCCTAGCGGATTATTCTCCAGTTACAGAGAATGCATTTGACTGTCTGCATTACTTTAAATGAATCTGGTGGTATAGGTGTTTTTGCTTTTTGGATTTCATTGCTTACACTCAAAGCACATGATTTTCTACTCTGTGTTCTGCTCAGATGATGCACAGCCTCAGAAAGCAGGAAGTTTTTTTTCTCCTAGAGGCTTTGGGGCAGTGGCCAGATGCCATCTGAGAAGAGAGCCATGTGCGGCTGTGAAGACACAAACCTGGACAGAACTGGATCCATACATAAATGAAATAAGTAGATCACGGAGTGCCAACCACTGGTCGTTGGTCTAGATGGGGTCACATTCCTTTAATTCTCCAAGGCATGTAACGAAAGATACAGATTATCTCAAAACTAAGTTTGAATTGTTTAATGTCACTGGGATGGCTGCTAGAGGACAGTCACCATGCCCTTGGGTACTCAGTGCCCTGGGTGCTGAAGAGCAGGGAGATGGTTAACAGTGGGAAATAAATGGAAGAATGAAGGGTCCCACAGAGCAGGGCAGAGAGGGCTGACTGAGAACCCTTGGGAAGGCAGGTCATTTCTCATCTGGTGGTGGTTTTCTGCCTGACTGTCTTCTTAGCTTTGTCCGTTCGTTGCAATGATGATATGTTACTTCTAAGGGTAGGGGCTCCAGTCAAAGGAAAAAAATAAATCGATGAAAGAAGAGGGACTGGCAAACCAAACTAGAAAGAATTTTAATGAGAACATGTCTTGGGTCCACTCCTAGACTAATCACTATAATGTGTTTCAGTTATTTTCAACTATTTGGCCTTTGTTTATGTGTTAATCAAATTACATTTAGTTATTTCCCAAGAACAGCTAAGTACCACACAGGAAATCCTTGCTTTCTCATGTGATTCCATTGAATTCCTGTTCATATCTTGAAGGAAAAACAGATTCTCAAGATTTAAGAAAAATTAGAATCTTCATTTTTTTTCTTTCTTATCATCCTGCCAATATTATCTAATGTTATTCCAGAAAGCATTTTGAGTGTATGTTGTATGGCACTAACACAGTGGTGGTGGGTGGAAAAAGATGGATAATGCCCTGTTTATTGTCCCGGAAGTGGCTGCAGTCAGTGGGGGCAACAGGACTTATAAACAAATATTTCACAATTTAAGATGGTAACTACTATAATTTTTGTAAATAAAGTGTTTTTTTTTTTTAAGTTGGTACCCAGTTTGGCGTATGGACCAAGCACAGGTTAAAGTTTACTGTCTTCTCATTCATCACTAACCTCTCACTTAGAGACACTGAAATGGAATATCTATCCACATGGCAAGTGTTGGCTTTATCCTTTCATTTCCCTGTTATAATAGAATAAAGCCCTGATCACTGTCAGCTGAAAATGAACTCAGGTAGAGTTTAACCTTGAAACTCTTACTAGTCTGTTAGTACCTAGAGGATGTGGAAGGGAGAGACGAAAAGAACTGTATCATACCTCCCAGGGATTGAAAATTTCATTGCCTATTTTACAAGATGGAGTTTATCCAAATAATGAGACTGCAAATGGAAGAAGATGGTCTTTGGGTGCCCACTGAGTGGTACTCAGTATACTGAGTGTGATAAGAATTGAAGACTGGGAATGTGGCTAAGTGGTAGGGGACTTGCCTAGCACGCATGAAGTCCTGGGTTCAATTGCCAGCACTGCAAGGGCAAAAAAAGAATTAGAAACACCCCTTTTCTTGTCAGGTAATTAGAAAAGAGGGACGAGTTTCCTAGATAAGACCTACACCGGAAAAGTCTTTCCGAAACCTGTTTGTTACACTTCCGGTCTCTTTTCCCAGTTTGGAAAGGTGATAAAAGGTAAGCTTTGATGTCTCCTTCGATTAACCCCTACCCAGTCAGGTTCAAACACAGGTGTGACCAGCTCGAAAGGAATGCAAAATGTGTGACTGCGGGAAGACAGATTTTGCCTGCATTTGATGGTTCCTAACAAATCACACGGGGAGGATTAGGTGTCTTAGACAAATACATACCCAGATTTGAAAATAGGAGCCGTAATTGTAATATTGCAAAGTTGGCCCTGAAAAGAAACATAACCAGTACAGAACAGACTCCAAACAGAAGTCTGATCTGCTTGTCCTCCGTGGCTTGGAGGCCATCTGTGTTTCTCCAGACCCTGCCTACCTCCAGGCTACAACTTAACTCCTTCAGTGTCTGTGTGGTCGTTGGATTCCTGGCAAGATGCCTAGTACCTCTGCCATGGATACCTGGTAATGTGACTTTCAAGAGGGTGTCTGACCTAGAAAGTGCTCATGACTGGCAACTGAGGGAAGTCCTTAACCAGGAGCCATCTTTTGATCAAGGAGCAGCCCACAGCCTCAGGAAATCTTTCCTGTTTACAGTCTTCTGGGCTTTGAAAAGCCCTGGCAGGCTGTGGGCCAGGTACTTAGCTGTATGCAAAGAGGCCAAACAGGATGAGCCCAGGATGGAAACTGCATATCATAGGAGCCCAGAAGGGCAGGAAGCAACCATGTTAGAAGGAACTCTTGATTAAAAGTATAATTGGAAGGTTTGTGTTGGGTGGGGAGAGGATAATAACATTAAAACATGTCTAGTTTTTGTGCGTGTTTGCTATAATAAATTCATTAGTCCACTTTTCGTCTTGTAGTTATGTTCCTTGTGTCACGTTATTCTCCACTTTGGGGAAATCTGAATTTTTTTTTTCTTTCTGTAGAGAGACTTTGTACCAAGCCTATTTGAAGGAAAAAACAATCAGAAATTTATTCATTTCATCCCTCCTTCCCATCTTTCCCTTCTTCTTCCTTCTCTCTTTATAATTCTTTCTTTTCTGTAGGAAATAAAGGCAAGGGAAAAATCTTTTTTATCCTTTGTAGGATTAACTACCCTAGAACCAAAAACAAGAAGATTGAAAATAAGAAAAAGGTGTAAATATTAAAGTTGCTATTTGCTGCGCCTGTTCTACATTTATTCCCCAAGAATGACAGAGATATTTGTGAACTCTTTTTTTGAAAAAGGATCAAAATTCAGGCATTACTATAAAAGCAACAATTTTTCTTAACTTTTTCTTTTTGGTGGCGACAGTGATTGCTGTTCATATTTCATTAGTGAAATGAGGATTTCCACAAAACACTCATTTTATTTTATTTTATTTTATTTTATTTTATGTGTTGGGGATTGAACCCAAGGGCATCCTGCATACCAAGCCCTACCACTGAGCTACACACTAGCCCCACCCTCTTAACTTCCTAATCCCCCTCTTGACACCATCCAAACTGTATGTGAACAGCGGAGCCACACCCCACCCCTGGCTCTACATCCGTACTCCTGGGTGAGCTCTGATCATCTGAGAGAAGTCAGTAGTAACATGCTTTATAATTGTAGTCCTATGCCAACTGGAGAATAAATTGCCATTACCAGATGGTTCAGCGTTGCAGAATATGTGTTAGTACAGAATTCCGCATCAGCCTCCTTGACTTCTACCCAGCAGGTGATATTTATGGACTGTTTACAAGTTGCTCACATATGGCATTCTAAAGAGATTTGTAACTTTTGTAGTCTGTCATCCAGCTTATTTATTTTATGAAAATTCCACTCCAAAGGTCAGCCTCATTGTACTTATCTGCCAAACTTTAGGTTTGTGCCAAAGGGTAAATCCTGAATATAATCTTAAGTCCGAGGAGCTAAACAAAAAGACTTCCAAACTCTTCCGATTTAATGCCTCCTGCACACCCTGAAAACTCTGCAGGCATCACCCAGATGAGAATGGTATGGGGTCTCTTCTTTATTCTAGTGATAGAACTTTCATGTTCTTTTTTGTGCAAATAACCTCTTGCTTTGGACATTGCTCACCTCACGTGGAGAAGAGGGAAAGCAGCAACTCCAGGGAAAGGAGTGTAGGCCAGGCTGTGGGACATACTCTGAAGGTGGCTATACCAGCTACTTGTTGGATGCATGTACAAGTCAGTTTTCTGTTACTGTAACAAATACCTTAGGTGATCAACTTATAAACACAAAAGGTTTACTTTAGCTTGTGATTGCATGATTTCTGTCCATGATCAGTAGGCCCGTTGCTCTTGGACTTGTGTGAGGCACACATCGCAGCAAAGAGTGCCTGCTGGACCAAACCCACTCATCTCATGGCAGGATCACAAAACAGAGAAAAGTAAAAGCCTGGAGTCCTCAGTAGTGTCATTGCAAGGTGAGACATTCCAAATGCGAACTACGGCAACACCTTTTTAAGAGAAGCAAACAGCACTTACTCACTCAGTCTGGGTGGGAAGAACGAGGTGACTGGTGATTTCCATAAGATCCTCTATCTTCGAGACAGCTAGGAGCCACTCATGAATCTCACAGTGCTCACCCCTCGAGTCCATTTCTAGTGACAATTTTTAAAAATACCTGTAGTTGGTCCCCACCCAGACATCCTGGACTGTGCTTTAGCAAGGACTGGGGACAATGCTGGTACATAGAACACAGGCTGCCTCATACTTCAGCTGCCAGGTGTCTGAACCAGGTGTGATGTGTGCTGTCTGCAGGGCTGATGGACCCCTGGCTGGGGGAATCGGTGACTCTGTGGGAGCGAAGCAGATGGTACAGGTTCAGCTCACGCTCCGGCAAGAGTTTGGCTTGGTTTTCAGGGCCCCAACTTGAAGTCAGTCAGACCAGACCCAGGGTCAGCCACTTTGAGACCTTGGGCACTGTGACTTCCTGAAGCCCTGTTGCTCTCCGTTACAAAATGGAGGTAAAAATAACTTAGCTGGTGGTGTTGCTGAAATATAGAATGTGATTATGCAGCAGAAGTACCTCCTAAAGTTCCTGGCACAATGAATCGCTCAACAAGTAGCAGGTAGGGGCAGTAGTCGTTGGGATTGATGGTAGGGAGTGTTTTGATTTGTGGGAAGAATATGGAATTTACATTCTGGCACATTCCAGCCAGACCTAGACTAACTTAACAGCTATAATTGTTATGGTGTCAATAGTGTGTGTGGTGGTCTGTATATAAATATAATCTTTAATCCTCGTGAGCTTGCTACAAGATATGATTACTATCATTTTTCAAGTGAGGAGACAAAGAATCAAAAGATTAAAAGATCTGCCTGAGAATACAGAACTTGACATGGTGGAACCAGCGCCTGAAAGCAGAACTTTCTGCTGCCAACTCCACCTCATGGTCAGTGCCATGCCCAGCCAGCAAAGAGGGGATTAGAGTCCCAGCCTGCATAACAGGCACTATTGTGGTTCTTTCTAGGGAGGACGTGAAAGCACTTGGAAGCCTGGAAAATTCAGGCACTCTATACGGTTAAGACTCGAAATGGGCCCTTCAATGTCCAGGCTGGAAATTCACGGGGCATTTCTCAGGGTACAGAGTCACTGTGGCGAATGGGCTGCGGCCACATGGAGGGTGGGAGCTACATGTGTGAACGGCCTGTCCTTCTGCATCCAGCCTGAGCAACGACTTGCAGGGAGGCAGAGCCCACACAGGTCCTCCTGCACCTCTGATCGCCCGTTGGGGGGTCCCTGGCCACCCAGGGTAGAAATAAGCTTACTGTGACTTTCACACACTGCTTCTGGGGTTAGCGATGAAAAATATGCTCTCTGGTAATCTCCCATTCGCCAAGTGGAGCAGTATTTCCAGAGGGTCCCAAGGTCTTGGAAACCTGCTTGGCTCTATACTGGTGTCTGCTCCTGCCTGCCAACCTGAGCAAGATGAACAGGATAACTGAATTCCAGCTGTGAGCTGAACCCAAGGAATGTGTGAGCAACAGAAAACGTGACAGTCATTTTCAGAGGATAATGTAATTCTAAGAATTCTTTTTCTTAAAACAGCATCCAAGAGTCTGACTTCCTAGGGCCTGAGAACAGAGCTCATCGAACTGCAGGATTCGAGCAAAGTGACAAGGGAAGGGAAGTACTGTAAATCCCTTTCTTTGAGTGCCCCAAGGCTGTGAAGGAAACAGGTTCTTTGGAACAAGTGTTCCTTGACCCTTCGCATGTAAGGTAGGAAGTGAAATTTACAGAGGTCCCAGAAATGTTCCAGGATCCATATAATCCATCTATCTCTAAAGAAACGGGAATTCATGACAAATGGCTGCAAAGGAAACATTTACCCCTCAGAAGGGTGTTGCTTCTTATAATCAGGCACATGGCCTGCGGCCTTACTAAATTTTCCATCAGTTATATGGTATCTGTAAGAGGGATCTGTGTTTAGTGTTTGGTTTGTATTATAGTGTGCGTTGGTGCCCAGTTTGTGATTTATAATCAATTTGTAGAGTATCTGAAGTGCTGAATGAAATGTTTTTCTTTGTTTAAGTTGGATTGTTTGGTGGCCCAGTGCCTTCCAAGGGACTTGCTGACTCCTGCCTAAACCAACTCAGTGCAAAGTCCTGCAGCACACAGCTGCCAAATGCCCATTCCCTCCCACACCCTTCAACTGTGAGATCAGGAGGGGCCCTCATACCTCCACCAGGGCAGCTATTGCTCCCAATCAACCCTCCCAATTAACTCTGTCTGCACCTAGAACTCCTGTCCTTTTCTTCATCAAAGAACAAGTCGATTCTGAGCATTCCCGATGGCTTTGGGCTGGGTTGGCTGTAGGGCGTGGGTTGTAGATGAAAAGAGTCCTTTTTCATAAATCCACTTAAAGTAACTCAAAGAAAAGGAGATCGTGGAGTTCCAGAACAATCGAACTTATTAGTGAGGTCAGTGGACCAAGAGGTAGCTGGCTTCAAACAGACCTTCCTGTCTGGCTGCTGGTTCCTGCGCTAACTGAAAGGGCTGAGGGGCCGGGGAAGAGAAGAAAGTGCTTCTCAAATTTAAGGACTATATGAGCCACTTTGCAAGGGAGACATCCCCAAGGACATTTAGTGTTGAAAATCAGTTTTATTATAATCTTATTATATACATATAAAAATTCACTCCTGCCTTATTTATTCTCAGTATTCCCATAAAACAAATAGGACAAAGCAAATTTGTACACTAATTCCAATACAGCTACCAATCTCAAATCCCTAGATCACAACGATAATTTGGTATGATGAATGGCGTTTGGTAGAAGCAAAATTCCTGCTGAATAACTTTACTTATTATTAACTTAATTCCTTTGAGTTTTAGCAAAATGAACATCCCTTTTAGCCATTATCATCATTTTTGCTTTCTCTAATTGTTTAATTCATTTTAGCTACTGATGGGCCGACCAACTTTTGGTGGATCCCCCAAATAGAACATCAGGGAAAAATCTTGTAGTGAAAAGTTCTCCACTGCCTAGTGGTGTCTCAAGTGCTACTAATGGGCCACTGTTTGTCAGTTTCCTCAAGACTTGAACTTGATGCCAATGATGGGGGCCAGTTCTTTGCGTTCTGTTTTCTGTTGCTTCTGTGTTCCCAGTTGATGACTCATCCATCCCATACTTGTTCCTGTTTGAACCACTAGAAAACCATTCCTCGTGGGGGCGACACCTTCCTGTGACCTTCGCTCAGCAGTCATTGAATCGTAAACACAAATACATGTGTGGCTACAAAAGACATGGTAGGATTCCTTATACAGTGCTTCTCTACAGGATCAGCAATGTGATTGTATTGCTGTTTGTAGAAGACAATCCAACTGAACACTTAGACACATTTAATTATTTTATAGCTGCTGGACACTTGAATGCCCAGTTGAAGAGCCACTGCCCAAAGTTCACATGCTGTAGATGGTATCCAGGTGCATCAGAAGCTCTGGAGTGTGGTAACACCTGGGCTCAATGCTGCTGTTAGTGCACGCTGGTGTACTGCTAATGGAAAGGCCCTTAGAGGTCCTCTGGACAGTGTCCCCAGGCTGCAGATCGGGCAACGAAGGCCCAGAGAGGTTGTTAGGTGGCTCATCGTTTGCCAGTGCAGTGGCAAAGTCAGTGTAGAACCCTGCTGTCCACCTTCCTGGTTAAAGTCACTCCATCACAGCTATCTCCTTCGACTGGGCTCACAATATTGGTAGCGACGGCTCTGAGAAAATGGCACTTGTTTACGGCTGTTGTTATTGCACGGGTACAAAATGGAGATCAGTTCTCTCGCTTCACTTATGCACAGGGAACCCTTCTGGATTTCACAGGAATGACGTTAGTCCCTTTCTTCCTCGTTAATGTTCAGATCCTCTAATGCTTCCTTTGTATCTCTTGGCATGGGGATTAGACATAGGTTTGGCCGAAGTGCTATGCTGTAAAGTCGCCCACTCTGTGAAGGGGAGTGGCAAGCATTAGTAGAAAGCCAAATGCTGTTCTCACATTCGAAGAGCTTTCCCAGCTCAACACTCACTCAGCCTTTGGAGATACTAGGACCTTTCACTGCATAAAACCTCACACTCACAAAGATCTTATGCTAAAGAAAAGAGCGGTTTTTAACTCAAGATTGCAAAGACCACAAGTGCAAGTTCTATTTAAAGGAATTTGCTCACACATGGTATTGTTCAGTGGTAACATGAAATAAAGAACACACTTAATTGGTATTACTGGCTTCTTTGGGTTGTCTCAGAGTAAATTCTAAATAAAGAAGTCGATTCTCACTGTGATTTTGAGGGACAAAAGAATGAACACTGAGTATGGACGAGTGAAATCTATCCATGCACAAAAGTTATAAGGCCATAGTGTAGTGATAGCGCCACATCTTTTATTTATTTATTTGAATTTATTGTTTAACTGATACATCAAAACATGAAAGTTGTATATATTAGAGGAGAGCTACGTCATGTTTATATATGTGTACTTTCTCCCAGCTTTTTGAAATGTACAGTCCATTATTATCTGTAGTCACCCCACTGCTATAGCACATCAGAGCCCCTTGCCCCATCTAACTGTATTGTAGAATCCATTCATCAGCCTTCTCCATCTTACTTCCTACTCTTTTCTTTGGCCTCTGACAACTATTGTTCTACTCTTAACTTCTTTGAGACCAACATTTTGGGCTGAGGATGGAACCTGGGGCCTCCTGCTAGGTAAGCACTCTACTACTAAGCTACACCCTCAGCCCTGAAGTCAACTCTTTCTGTTTCTATGCATGACCAAGAGCATGGAGTACTTGTTTTTCTGTGCTAGAGTGCTGCATCTCTGCTATGAAAATAAGCTGTGTTTGAAGGGATTGTGGTGGGTTATGAGTGGAAGCGTGCTTCTGTTAGATGGCAAGCACTATTCCTTCAGGCATAATGAACATGTTTTTTGTTTTCTCTCCTTTTTGCTGAACAGTGAGGGAGTGTGTCATGATAGAAGCTTGGGATTCAGAGCAGGGAATCCAGAGTCTAGACTGACGTTGCTGTAGGTTATTAGGGAATCTGTTTCCAAATCAGTAATATTTAGGAGTTCAAGAAGGTGCCTTCTAAATCCCTCTGTATGAGTCTGGTTCATGAGCATTTTCTTTTTCCAGCATACTGGGATAAATCATAGGTTACCATATTCATGAAAAGAATGCTACCATTCCCACTCTAAAGATGTAATGATGCACACAGGTTGCCTGATCCTAAGGAAGCGCTCTGTTTCTGTTTTCCCCTGCCTTCGAAGATGTTAGCATTAAAGTTTACTGGGCCAAAAATATTCCTGAGAAGGAAGAGCCTGGAAAAAGTCCCTCCTGGATGATTGCGTTGACACTAATAAGTTATAAACATTTCTTACCTCATCTAAAGAAATCAAGAATAGAAGTGCTATATTCTGGGGCAAAAAAAAGATTCTGTTATTTTAGTATATGTAGATATGTATATTTAAATAAATTAAAGGCAACAGGAAATAGTCTCAAACTGAAACAAGATAGATTGGAACTGTCTTCTAAGTTTTCTCAAATGTAGGAGTGAAGCAGTACAGGAATGAGTTACTAGGGAGGCTGTGGAATTTCTTTCTTTGACAGTTTTTTAAAACAGGACAGACGCAAATCTGCTCATCTGCCTGAACTAGATTCAATTTACAAATGAACTCTCAGGGACCTTTCAAGTCCTGTAATAGCCTAATTCCTACCCAAATTCAATGTCAAAGTCAGGGCAGTGGCTCAGACATAGAATGTACTTTCCTCTACCTGAATTTGGAAGTAAACATGGGACAATTCCATCAGAATCCTTGAAAGCCTGTTCTTTATTGAGTGAAGATTTTAAAATTAACTTTTGTCTAAATACACCAGAAAGATAAGCAGGCCCACAAGCAAGAATTTGACATTGTAGAATTCTATTCTTTAAGAAAAACTAAGAGGGAAGTAAATTAGCAATGAGATTTTTCGTTCTTAACCAATGCAAGTGAGATAACATGTTTGGGAAGTCTGTTTAAAAAGAGTAGCTGAGAAAACTCAGAAGACCGGGATCTTTTAATGTGAAAACTAACTCTTGGACCATTCAACTTCTCTGGGCCTCAGTTTCCAGATGTGAAAATAAGGATATTTAACCAAACAACTCTTCGTTTCCTTAAGGTCTATGACTCTTCTAAATTTTCCCTCATTTAATTGATCACCTTCTTTGTAATCTGTGTTTTAAATGTTTATTCTAAGTGAATTTGTGATCTTGTTGAATTTATTTATATTTTTGGTCAGATTTATCTATTTGCATCCACTTTCTGTGCTCCACCTAATTTCTTGCTGCAGTTTAAGTTTCCACAACACATTTCTGTTTCACATCACACTGTGGCTGCTGTTATATGTAGTTGTCTGGAAGTCTTGTCTCTAAATTACAGTGGCTTTCTTTTTTCTTGCTCCAAAGCAACAAATTATGGGAGAAATACGCGTTTGTTTCTGTTCTTCAGAGTTAAGAGTTGCCCCAAGCAAAAAATTCTTAACCCTCTGGTGTAATTCAAATGCATTGAGTCACAAAATAAATGTGAACCATTGGGCCACATAGCATGGGGATTGTGCAAGTTGAATTAATTGTTACAACCAGATTACAGTAATAATTAATCCTGGACTCCTAAGTTGTGCTGACAAAAATGTCAAATCAGCCTACCAAGGTGCCTGAGACTTACTGCCCAGATAACAGCTGAAAATTTGAATTTGGTAGTTTTATGGATTGGTTTGTATCTAAAATGCAGGCAGCTCTTAAAAGCCTGGAACAAAGGTTGCTCTCCGCGGACACCTACCGCGTGACTATTTATAAAAGTACCCAGTCATTTTTTCCCCCTCCTAAAAGTGCTATTGGCAGAATAAGCGTTGGTATTTAATCCATAACCTGCTATGCATGCCCCCTACAGTGGCAAAGAACACACAGAGCCAGAAGAAAGAGATCAAGAAACTCTTAAAAATGTCAGGCCACAAGACCATGTTTAAATTATTAGATGAGACGCTGTCTTGCATTTAACAATGGCCCAGCATACCTCCAGGTCAGCTTCCTCTCTACTTGGATGTTTTGACGAGTTATTGTAATCTGTTCTGAAATTGAATTTCAGTTTGTTTCAATAGCATTTCCCAGTAAATAGGAGTGACTCTGCTATCTCGTTTGTGAATCTTGATGTGATAATCAGAGGTAACCGAAGCATGAACAAGCAAAGAGACTTATGACATATTCTTAAACAAGTATGGACTGATAGGAAACTAATTTAACCAAAACTGGAAATCAGACTCCTCTGAGAAGTGGAGTACAGAATACAGGGTCTGACACAGTGCAGTGAATTTGGCTTTAAAAATGGTGTGCTCCAGTTTTCTTACCTTTCCTAAGGAGTTTAGGAGCAAGTTACGGACAGGCAGGGTTGTGACCCTACTACTCCAGCTAATCATCGGAAGACTGGAATTAATCATTTGTCGAACCTGTAGTTTGGATTAACCAGGATCGGTCTCCCTCATTCCCTCACGCTTTGGTGGCCGAGATGGATAAAATTCTTAGTAATGAAGCTTACAGAATAAACTTCAAATGGCAACATTTTGTGCAAACTAATACAACTTTGGAGTCTTTTTATTTTGTAAATGAAACTTCCTTCAGAGGGATAAGATGGTAATATTTTGCATTTACACGACGTGCTTATCTGCTCAGACACACATATGGGCTTATCATATATATATTATATATATGAGCTACATATTGGCTAATAACAGCTTATCATATATATAAAATATATTATGTATTATATATATAAATATATATATTTTATATATATATATATATATTTCCTCTAGTTGAGTAGCCCCTGGACTTATATCTCATTTAATGAAAGGTAGATAGTGAAGAAAGAGAAATAAAAGCATAAATCCTGCAATTTACATCTTTAAGTTGTACAAAGGACTGAGACTGGCAGAACAGGGTGCACTATTCTCCTTAAACTTTGGGTTTCACAGGGAAGTGAAAAGCATTTGTGGATAAAAATTTGAAATTCAAATGATGGAGCAAGGAGTCAGCCTAAAGTGTTGGCCTCAGTCAATCCCGGCCGACCTTAAGTCCAAGTGTTGATGGACTTTTATTCTCATGCACTGAAGAGGATGAATAGTGTGTAGTGTGCTCTTTGACACTTGTCACCTAATTGGAGGAACTAGAGGAAAGTGAAAATGCAAGGAGAGAACATTAAAGAGAAAATAATTAAGAGCTTCATTAGGCAAAACTTACAATTTGTGTTTCTAACGCACATTAATGTCAGTTGGATTGAGACTTCATGAAGACCAGATTTCTTTAAAAGATAATGAATTGCGGTTCTTCAATACAATTATGCACAGTTGTCACCCTTATCTACAGTACCACCAGGGATTGGCAGAAAAGCTGAAATCTAAACATTGTGTTTTTCTCAGCAGAAATCATGAAGAAATAGACCTCATTAGAGCTATCATTCCACCTGTGGAAACTGAAACAGATAGGATTGATATGAGCACCTTGGGATTTATAGACGTAATACTTATTATCACTAATAGGCATTTGCTACCTAAATCCCAGAACGTCTAGCTGAGACTATGCCCCTAAGTATTTGGCTTGCTGACGAGTTGTTGTCATGATGGCTGTTTTAATAGGGTTTAATGTAATTGGAACAAAAGAAGCACACACAATGTGACTATAGTTTTCCCCAAAGTGATGCATGTGATTTGTAGAAGGTATAAGAGGTTATTTTCCAGGACTACTTCCTAAACAATTTCCAGGACTCTGCTGAAATATTTTCAAAATACAAACATAAAAGTTTGACTACCTGGGTTGCTCAATGTTTGTTCTAGATTTTCTTGTAGATTCATTTTTTTTCCAATAAGAATAAACTCATTCCAGGGAAACGGTATCATTTCTGATTCTCTGAAAGATTCAAGGCAAATACAGAGACCTATACTCTACTTACAAGTATAAATTTTATCAGGGAAATAAAGAAGCCATGGCAATATCTAAAAACTAATTTCAGTACAACATTTGACAAACTTAAGATAGTCTTTATGATCCTTATGATCATTATGTATGCAATGTACCAATACATGTTCTTGGTAAAAAATAATAAAAAAAAAAGCATAAAAAAAAAAAGATAGTCTTGTGCCACTTAAGGACAAGGTATGTTCTGAGAAATGTATCATTAGGCCAATCAGGAGTCTGATTTCCACGTCTGATATATGTCTTTGTGTGAACATCATGGACTGGACCTGCACAAACCAAGATGACTGAGTCATCAATGGATGATATCATCTTATCGGACCACCATGGTATATGCAGTTTGCCGTCGGCCATATGCTGTCATGCGGTCCATGGCTGCCATTACTTGGTTCATATGTCTAACCAAGGGCTTCCCAAGTTCATATGGAAGAATATTTAGAAAGGACGGAATATAAGAAAAGCTTCACAGAGCAAAAGAACTTTGAGCTGAACTTTGAAAGATTGAAATTGGAATAAGCAGAAATAAGAAAAAAGAAACCTCTAGGAAAGGGAGGATAGGAAAATTCTGTGCCATTAACCTTAGGCAAGGCACATCAGAGTGGGTGACTATCTTTTGGAAGAACTGATGCTATCCTAAGCATGGTAACTGGGCAGGGCCTTGGGACAGAGATTCACAGGACTAGCCTGGGGATGACTCTCTTTGTGCTTTATGAATGAAATTCATAGACTGGGGAGGTAGCTCAGTTGTAGCAAGGTTGCATTCCATCTCCAGCACCAAAATTAAATTCAACTAAATTAAATCTTTTACCTAATATACTACTTGGACATATATATATATATATATGACCTCCAAATTACTCTTCACCCTCTCTAATGTTATTTTTACTTTGCCAGTTTATCTACTGGGATCTATATTTTTTTCTTCTTTTTTGAGACCATTATCATCAAAGTTTATGTTAACCAGATTTCTTTGTGTGTTTGTGTGTGTGTGTGTGTGTGTGTGTGTGTGTGTTTCTGTGTGTGTGTGCACGGTACCAAACACGAGGCCTTGCATATGTTAGGCAAGTACCCAACCACTGAGCTATCCCCCCAGTCCTTTTTAAATTTTATTTTAAATCAGAGTCTAAGTTGTCCAGGATGGGCTCAAACTAGTGATCCTCCTATATCAGCCTCCGAGTAGTTGCGATTCTGAGCATGCGCCACCACACTCGGCTTCAATTCCATTCTTTAAAGTGTGGGCCAGAGTACAAAGGAAATGCACCGTGTTGTTCAACCTGGGAAAGCTTGAGCTCACACACTGCAATGAGACTGTTCCAAAGTTGGGAACCAGCAAAGCGGGCTCAGAATACCATGGCAAACATGCTGCTGCAGGAACGTCTGAAATGATCCTCACCTGGCACAACATCTGTATCTTTTACTTCTCTGCAGCACCCATACTGTTGACCCTTCCTGAATCACTGGTTCATTCCCAGGGAGGAAGAGGCAGCTGTGTTCACACCAGCACTCACACCATTCATTCCACTGCAGGCACTTGTGTACCTGCCTGGAGAATTTGGCAGTTAATGTAGTCCATACACAAGTCAATTCAGTAAAGAATTGCCTGTGAAGCCAGACTAGCTGTTCCAGTAGGAATGTGGATACAGCTGCTGTAAAGACATTCCCACAAGTAATAGGACACTTACTACTCGCTCACTCTTCCAGCCTATAAAATCAGAACACCAGAATAAAGCTTTCTGAGCTTTTCAGAAAAAAAGTGCTACATAAATATAAGCCATGACTACTTTTCCCACTGAAAATTATATATACTATACATATAATCACTCATGCTAAGAATACTTTCCTCGTTAATAACCGGAGTAAAAATCAGAGCTTTTGCTAATAGCCTTCTTCCATTTGTCCGGATAATTTCCATTGAAGAGATCAATATTATTACTGTTCCAACATTCTCACAGCCTGTGTTTAACATGTCTGCCACCCATTAAGGAGAAAGAATTTTTGAAGACATTAGATTTTAAAGAAGAAAAATTAGAAAAACATCAAGTTGAGGTTATTATTTTTAATGACTGCCAAATCCAACATTACTTCTGCTTCACTAGTATTTGAACTGTTAACCTGTGTTTCTATGTATAAGCTCGTCAGTGAATAATTGGAGGGAATTCTTCAGTAAGTAATTGATACAGAAGCCATATGTCTTCTAAATTTACAAAAGCCTATTTTAAGGTTAAAAAAATTATGTGTGTGTTTAATTAGGGAAAATGTGTATTTTGCCCGTGTCTGGGAAGGAGTATTATTACAATGTAAGTCATTAAGAAAAGTACTCTGAATCAATGACACTTTTACAGTGCAGCAATACTCCTACCATATTACACACAGAAAGAAATGTTAGTGCTCGCTTTGGCAGCACATGTACAGAAAGAAATGTTAAGGGGACTATAGGATTTGGCATGAAATTGTGTAGTAGCATGAGGAAGGGAATGAAAGAAAATTCAACATACAAATTAAATAGTTACAAAAATAGGAATGTTCTCTGTCCAGAGTTTGGAATTCTTGGCTGGCATGCTTAGTTTGTAGAATAAAAATCAGCAGAGTAAGTTAAATTCTTGCTTTGGCCTCAGAAAACCGACTCTCAAAATAGATGTGGGAAGTACTTGTGTTTGATTGTCAGCCGGGAGTTTTCTTTGTCCCTTGAGCCCTGGTCCCACCTGTGGCCAACCTCGATCAAGTCCTTTTTTCTGCCCTGTGCCTCTCTCCAAAGAGTGATGGGAGCGTTTATTCCCATGACAAGCCTCTACCTCTAGATTGCCTGGTCCCAAAGCAACAGTAATGGCAGGGGCTGGAGGTGTAGAAGGGAGAGAGAAGGAAGATATTGCAGTGGTTAAAGGGAAGAACAGAATGAAGTTCTAACCATCCATCTGTCCTTCATGGCAGATTCCCAACACAGCTTACGGGGCCTTAGAACTATGTATGCACAGTTTTTCAGTAGTGGGGACTGTACTGAGCTGCATGCCGAGCCCTATTTTATTTTTTATTTTGACACATGATCTCAGTAAATTGCCCAGGCTGGACTAAATTGCCCAGGCTGGACTCAAACTTGGACTGTTCCTGCCTCTGCCACCCAGAACTCTGGGATTACGGGTGTGTCATGCCCAGCTTCCTATAGGATCTTGAGAAAGGCTGAGCCATCCGTTGGTAGTCATCCCAAATTAGACATGGATCCTAATGACCTTAAAGGCTCATTTCATTATCACCTAAGAATGAACTGTAAAGGCTGGTCTTTGATCAGAATAATAGAAAGTCTTGACTCTTGTATTAACTCATTGTCTTCAGCTTTTTCATCTAAAACATGGAATATTGGTCTATCTCTGTTTCTTAGTTGTATTCATGCTGATTGCTTTAGTTCTAAGTAACTAGTAAAACCAAGGCATTCTTAGCTCCTGTTCTTGCCATGACAAATCAGAGAAAAGCATGCAGAGGGCACCTTCACTGAGCCCATTTTACCAAGTATAGACAGTCCTGGATATGAGCGTTACTGGTTTAGCCAGAAACAGTTGCTAAAACAGTTTTTCAAAGCACTGATTCAAATCAAATTCCTAACATTTAAGGCAGAATAGGAGAACGGATTTGGTTACCAAGTTTATCTCCGTCTTCTCAAATTTATGTCTTCATTTGCAAAATTGATTCCCTCCCTGAGTTTTTCTTCATTGCTTCCCGTCTGTGCTAGGGCAAAATAAGTAAGTTTTCCTTTTTTTGTCTTCATTGTTTTTGTATTAGTATATATTTGTGATACATAATAATTACATTCATCTTGGGGAGTTGGTGCATAGACATATCAAATCTTAATCACTTTTACTTTCCTTTCCCCTTCCCATCTTCCCATCTCCCTCCACCTCTAGACCTCCTTCTCCTCTCCACAAAGTTGGCCTCTCTGTTTCCTATCATCTACTTTTATTTGCTCTTCAAATTATTTATATTTTGGGTTTCTCATATAAAAGAAACTTGGTGATATTTAAACTTCTTTGTCTGATTTATTTCACTTCATGTTATGGTGTCAGGGTACATCCATCTTCCTACAAATGATTCATTGAAAGTGATTTGGATGGACACTCATTCCACAGATATTATATAATCAAAAAGCCTTGTGATTAATGAGATTGGTTTAAACCAAGTTGAATCAAGGTTCCATAACTGTGGGACTTCTTAGAGCCTTTAATATACTGATCTAAATTGTGGATATTCATGGAAGGAGCATTATGTGTAGCACTTCCCTAATTATTTGAGGAAGAAAACCACATTTTTTTTTCCTTGAAGCATTTCATAATACTAATAAGCCAGCTTACTCCTATCTCTCCCTGTGACTTTATCCACATTAGCAATTCTCTTAGTAAACTTTTATTCATATTCAAAATGCAATCCACTTTAGCCCTCTACATTAAAAAAGTTCAAAGAAATTAGACTGCTTAAGTACAGTAAGAAGTTGTATCATTTATATATTTGCTGGTGGGGAAGAGAGCAAAATCCCCTTTTGTTGTAGAATAATTAGAGTGAAGAAGGTAGGACACAGCATTCACTCTCCTTTCCCCACTTGCCTTGTTTTCACAACTGAGTCTTTGGGATGATGGGGAATGTTTTATACCTTTTTCTAGCTTACATCGTGATTGGGAGAAAAGTACATTTGGAAATATTTACATGATGCTACATTTTATTTCGGCTAATTTGATCATATTTCTTTCTCCTTTCTGTTAAGCTTACCGTATAATTATCTTGGGGGCTGAGGAGCCCAGAGATGGAGAGATGGGGGCTCTGTGTTCTCAAGGCTAAGTTGAAGCCATGCTCCAATCACAGCTCCGGTTTCAACAGACCGACTGTTTATGTGGTCATATGGTTAAACTTAGCTATGATGGTGCCCTGCTCTTTAGGCTACCAATAATGTTTATAGCCACTGCTTGCCTTTCTTCTAAACACACAATTACTCCTTAAGGTCCCTATAAATCATGAGGCCACCTAGGTCATTAAAATCTTTTCTTCCTTCATGAGCTTTTTCCTAATACAGAAATGGTTAAATGTTTGTTGTGCACCAATTAATTACTTTGTCTGGAAGGCAAATCAGAGAAAAGAAAATAATCCTGAAAATAAGTGTTTAGACAATAGTCAATGGCCCTCTGAATTTTGTTTTTAAGCAGTTTGCATGTTGTCATATTGAAAAGGGCCCTGGTTGACATTTGAAGTATTACCTGTCCACAGAGATTTTTCTCATTGTATAAATTATTCGCTGCATTTTGAATTGACTTAAGATATATATGATTTGAGGCATATATGGAATACTTGCCAGGGTAGTAACTAGACTTCTAGTGGCCCACAAGTCTACTGCTAATACACTCACCTTCTGACTTTGTAGAGTTTCAAATAAGGAAAAAATGGAAAAGAACAAAAGCTGTAAGCATGAATGCATGAGACTCAAGGGTGATTTACAGCAAACAGTATGATGCTTTCAATAAACATTAGAGATTAAAGAAAAAGAAAACTCTCTTTGACATGATCTATGTTTCTCATATGCATTTCATTCCGGCATCATATGTGCATCAAGCCATAGCTAAAAGATCCGTGTTCTTGGTTGTGGTTCGCTTGGTTGCTTGGACTTTAAGTAAACCCGAGGGGTCTACTGAGCAGAGGGGACAAATTTCAGCTTGAGTCTGTACCCAGTGCCCATCCTAAGATTCAGTTTAACCTTGATTTTTGTTTTGTTTTGTTTTAAATACTGATGTCACTAAAAGGTAGAAGCAAGCATCTAGTCTGTGTCAGTAGAGCCATTTTTCTTCAGCAGTTTTTGCTTCCCACTTTTTCAAGAAAGTGGGCTGCTGGTTTCAAGGTAAGGAACTTCCCCACTGCAGAAGGAATGATCCCACCTGCCTGGGGCTGGAAAGGTTCTTTGCTAATTACTTGAGAGGGAGGGAAAAAAAGCCTTAAAAAAACAAGTATTTGCCAACTCTAGTCCTGCAGCTCTGATTAGCAAACTACCTAGATCCCTACTGAATAATTACTAATTAATCAGGAGGATTTTTTTTAAGCTCTTAAAATTAGCACATTATGTCCCATAGTCTGAAACAGAATTGGGGTTTTATTTCTTCTTTCCAAAGAAAATTTGAGGATTACGATTTTGTGACACCGTAAGCCAGAGTCTCTGCCTCTGCAGGGATGGAAGTTGCACCCCGTTGTTTCCACCGTACCAATTAAGGGGCTTTTTGAGCAGAGTCAGCCCCGCACTCTCAATAGCGCTAGTCCAACTGCAGATCATTAAATCAGTCGGGTACATCAATGGAAACACTTAATGGCTTTAGTGTTTTTTAAAAAAAATACGACATACTATGGTATGCATAAATTGCATTCTTTAACTCCATTACCGACTATGGCTTTAATTGTTTGATTTTTGGCAGCAGTGATGGGCCAAGACCTACTGTCATTCCAAATAATATTTTTCAGGCTATGATGCTGTGGTCATATTCTAAGAGTTAGTCATCTAGAACTGATACACTGTCCTGGAATGTAACAATAGCTGAATTTCTTGTACTGCCGAAATGGCCAGCCTGTTTTGAACAGGGACCAGCACATTTTAGAAGACAAACCTGTGCTCCATTTGGTTTTCTATTTGTCTCTTTCCTTCTCTCCATATTCTAGCCTCACTTAGAAAGGAAATACCAAGCCTCTACCAAGGTCATTATGTATATTATTTAATGTTCCCTCTGATTCTGCAAGTTAATTGTCATTAAGTCAATTTTACAGGTGAGCAATTTAGACTCCCAGAGGTTAAACGACCTGCCCAGGGCTTCTGAGTATTCAGCAGCAGAGCGTGAGGAAAAGTGGACTCAAATCACAGTCATCCAGTTTTACCTAATGTACAACCCCTCACTTCTTTGCCTCATTGTCCCCACTGGCATTGTGTGGCATGTCAGGGATGGCAACTGTGTTAATCAACCTTCTGTTAATACAGTAAATGCCTGAGATAAATCAATTTAGAAAAAGTTTAATGGTGGCTAACAGTTCAGAGATTTCTGTACATGAGTGGTCAGTCCCGCTGCTTTGGGCCCATTGAGAGGCAGCACATCCTGGTAGGAGCACATGGCAGGGCAAAACTGCTAGCTTTGTGGCAGGGAAACAAAAGAGAGGAAGAGAGAAAGGATTAAGGTTCCAATGTTCTGTTCAAGGGCACACCCCAGTGACCAGAATCCCTCTCACAAGGTTCCTCCTCTTAAAGGGCCCACACCTCCCAACAGCACCAAGGTGGAGACCAAGCCTTAAAGATGTGGGCCTGTGGAGGACATTCCAGGTCCAGTCTATAGTGCTGACAGTTCTTGTTAGAGAGGACTCCTTTTTGATCAAAGATTCAAGAGTGGCTCGTGAACTTCAGGGCAGAGACTGAACTCAATTCTTACTGCTCAAGCCATCTCTCCACTGGGCCATGTTGAAGGAGACCCAATTAACTTAGAAATAAAATTGTTTAACAAAAGACTAAGCAGAGAGACTACTCTTAATAGAAAAAGAAAAGCTCTTCAAGATTTAAGTAAGTAAGAAGGAAGTAAAAGTGTCTGAAATGCTCTGGCGTCCCTTCTTGATAGCTGCACCTCCTATATAAAGCCACTTGAGACAACCCGTGAAAGTTATTTTTTTTTCCTGGAGAACAGTGGAAAGTTGGCAAGAAGAACAAATTTTCTATGAAACAAAGAGGTGAACAAGTTGTAAATGATGTTAACATCTTCCAGATGGTACAGTTTTCCTTGGAAACTGAATTTATTATAATTAAAGTCATGTGAATTTTCAAAATCTTGAACTTTGGGAGTCTGACACTGGAAGACTCCATCACTTCTAGGGCCCAGTTGTTTTAAGGAAGATATTCCCTTAACTTCAACTTAAAATGCGTCATTGGGTTTTGTAATCTGAGTTAAATCAGAGAAATAGATTCTTTTCTAAATCTTTCTTGCCAAGAAATCTTAATTGTGAGGTGAAATTCCTCAGAAACAAGAGAATTACACTCCAAATATTTCCTATTAAAATTGTATATTCGGAACATTATTTTACACATGGTGTCGTTGATTCCTTTATATGTTCAGTTTCGAATCAAGTTATCAGCACCTTTCCGTCTCTAAACGTGTTGTGGACAATCTTGGAATTTCTATTTTTGCTTCAGTCAGGAGAATCTGACTCGACCTAGGTCCCTACTTTCCTTTTCACTCTGAGTGATGCCTGTGAACGCGGAGCCCACCTCCAACAACCTGTATGACTTCAGAACATTGAAATGGCCCCTGCCATCACCTCCCTGTTCCAGTCCCGCCCTTACCTTACCCTAGACCCCTCTCTTCTTCACTCTACCAAAGTGGCTATCAGGTGATGTGCAAGGTTGAACCTACCTGCCATGGGTACCAGTCGCAGCTTCCAATCTCCATGTGTCCCACCTGAGTTTTGTCTGTTTGGTGGGCAAAATTCTAAGACCCATAGCCCCTGGTCCCCATCCCAGGTGCATGCGCATCCTCTCCCAGTTACTCACTTGACACTAATCTAGATGCTACTACAAAGGAATTGTATAGATTTAACTAAGGAACCAACTCAGTTGATCTCAAAAAAGGAAGATTATCCTAGGTGGGCGTTTACCCTGGAAAGGGACTGAGCTTTTCCTAAAGTTTCAAAGCAAGCATGATAGAATTCAGTGTGATGGAGCATATGAGGCTGGCCTGGGAGATGGTGAGGGGCATTTGCATGGAACATAGGTGGTGCCTGGGATCTGAGAGCAGCCAGTCAGGCAGCAAGCAGACAAGGAAGGGGAAACTGCAGGCCTACAACCACAAGGAGCTGAGTTCTGCCCTAGTGGGATGAGCTTTAGCAAAAATGCTGAGCTCCAGGGAGAAATCAGCCCAGTCCACACCTGGACTTCAGCCTTGTGACACGCTGGGTAGAGAGCCAGCCACACCAGGCCATGCCAGCCTGCAGGCTTCCAGGACTGTGAGCTCGTCCTTGCAGGCTGCTTTAAGCCACTAAATCAGTGATAATTTGATCCTTTGCGATAGGAAAGTAACAGTCTATTACCTGCTAAATTCTTGATCAGCTATCACCCATTGTAGCCCCCATAATCCCTCCCACAACCAGTAGCTCTTTTAATTTTACTCCAGGTAAGCTTTTTTTTCTTTACTATTTTGTCTTCATTTTCGTAATACCCTATTTCCTGGGACTGTAAACTCATGTACCTGATGTGTCTGAACTATTAATCCTCAGTTTTCTATGACTTCAGTGAAGTTGTACTCGTTATTCTGACCCTGAGACATTACAAAAGTTTAAAGATTAACTTTTTAGTGTGTGAAATTAGCTTTGTGAGCTTCACTGTGTTTTGATTGTTAGAGAATGGGCCATTTGAGTGTGATCCATATGGAACCTTTCTTCACCTTCATAAGAGGGTGTATAATGTGAAAACTATGTTGGCTGAACTATGTGACACTGGGATTTCCAGGAGGAGAATTACCTGGAAGCCTCAAGAGCAACTCTGGGTGTCTCCAAGAAAGACAGTGACATAAGCGGGCACTAACAAATGTTTCTGCAGACTCTTTTTTGTTCTGAGAGGTGAGGGTTTGATCCCCTATTTACAGTCATTCCGGGTGTTTGTGGGTGAGAAGGTCCAGCTTAAGCACATCCGGCAGCCACTGATGGATGAGAAATGCTGTAATCTCTCTAGCAGTGTTGTCCTCATAGCTCGGTGACGTAGGTCCAACCAGTCCAGAGGCTAGTCCCTCACTTTTGGAAATTGTGAGTATTTTAGAGCAATGAAGACAGCAGAAACTTTACCTGGTCACTCATCTACTCAGTTGCAATCTGGATTTGGGTGATAAGATTGCTAGGAATTCAGTGGTGGGGAAAGGAAATGCTACTTAAATAATCACTGTCTTTCCCAAATGAGCCCTGAATCAAAGACTAATGTTCCACTATCCAATTATAATATGTAGAGTGTATGTATATAGGAAGATAGATAGAGAGATAGATAGAATACATAGGAAAATGTTTTTTTTATTAGTGCATGTTTGCAATACATAATATCTACATTCCTTGTGTGTAGTTAACACATGCATGTAACAATCTTAATTCTTTTTTTCACCCTCTTTCCTTCCCCTCCTTTCCCCGTCCCTCTATCTCTTGATCCCCTTCCCATGTGAGAAAGACCTTAGCTCCCTATTTCCTATTAGCTATCTCTTATTTTGCTCTTTATTTATAATTCTCATATAAGACAAACCATCCAATAAGCTCATGTGTCTGATTTATCTCACTTAACATTATGACCTCAAGATGCATCTGTTTTCCTAAAAATGTTTAACTTTACAGAGAGAAAAATTATTTTATAAATGCAGAAACAAACTTTAAAGAGCAATATGAAAGTAAAGCAAGATTCTGTCAAGAGCCCAGGAGTTTAAATTTTGTACTGAACTAAAACGACTTTCATGTGCATTTAATCTCAGGCTAGAAGCTGGAGGATGGCAGCCGGGTCACAGCCCCAGCCTTGGTTTCTCTAGAGATCTAGGCATTCTCAGGCGCAGGTGCTCCCCTCCAGTCAGTTTCCTCTCTATTGCTCAGTCCCTGCATGTCCATCCTGAGCAGGGCTAGGACAGCTATGGCAGGAAGCCCAATCAGTTGCTACCCTCAGTTCCACGGGAACTTTCAACTCCAGTGGCTCCCTGGAGGCCGAGAACTCTATTTGGCTGCATCGCTCTTTTTCTCACATACCCGGACATATGCACATAGACCTTTGTACACACCGAGGTTGCTATAGTTTGCACCCTGAATGATCCTCAAAGGTCTGTGTGATAAAGACTTGGTCCCCAGGGAAGTGTTTTGGGCTGTAGAAACTTCAAGAGGCGGGGCCTACTGGGAGGTCCTCGGGTCACTGGGGGGGTCCTCGGGTCACTGGGGGCGTGTCCCAGAGGGAGAGAGCAGGACCTCAGCCCCTCCCTCTTCCCCTTCGCTGCCCAGCCACCAGGTGAGCAGTCTTGCTCCACCATGTTCTCTTCACCACTGGTCCAGAAGCAAGCGTGCAGACCAAGAATGAATTGAGACTTCTAAAAGGATGAGCCTAAACGAACCTTTTCTTTTTATAAGTTTCTTATCTCAAGTATTTGTCGAAGTGACTGAAAACTAACACAAAGCTATTTGTTTATATAGCTCTAGGAATAAAGAAACTTCCGAGAAGTATTAGTCGATGGGACACTGATCTGCCCGCACTAACCGATTGAAAAAAAGCGATACGTTACTAATTGTGAATGACTAATTCTAAAATAAAGCCATACTCCTCCTCCTTGGAACACAGGTGTGAGAAAGGGGAGCAAGGGCAGACATGGAGGGCAAGCTTGTCCCCAAACAGGTAGAATTGAAAGGACACAGCTGGCTTCCTGAATGTGCCTTTCACACAAGCTCCTGGCTTCCTGCTCTTCTGAGATGGCACCACCCGTCACCCTCCTGGGACCCCTGTGAAGACTAAGTTAGGTAACACACGTGAGCGCACTTTGTGACCTGGAGATTACTCTGCCATGCTGAGTATTAGTGCCAGCATTTCAGAAAGCATTAGACCAAATCCGATTCATTTTAACTTTCTGGTACCAAAAAGAAGAAGAAAAATCACACAGAGTCTTATTGATCTGGTGGTTTAAGAAAAAAAGGCAAGGTGCAAATAAAACTTCATAAAGATAGCATTTTCTAACCAAGAAATATAAAACTGTTAGTGAGGCAAGCGGATATTGATTTGCTACTTTACATGCAGGTAGTTAGAGCTCTTCAGAATAACTTCTATCTGATTGTCAGGGACATGAATTCATTGCAAACTATTTTAATAATACAGAAATGAGTAAGAAACAGTCTCACCAGCTAGAAATCGTAATCATAACAGCTTTACATATTCTAGTGTTTTGTGTGCATATGAATAAGAATTAAGACTTTGATGTACATACAAAGGCATATTCTTATTTTTCAATTACAGCATAAGCATTTTTCTACGTTATTAAAAAAAAACCCTTTTGCTAGGCATGCTTTTAATGGCTGTATAATATTCCACAATGTCAATGTATATAAGCAGTTGCTATTACTCCACTTCATTCTCTTAAAATAGATTTCTAAAAAATGCTTTTGCTACCAAGGGTTTACAACCATATAAGAATTTTCATATATTTTGATCAGAACATTGTAAGCAAGTGGGACTGATGAGGGGTAAATTTCAAGTGAAATCGCTGGATGCACAAATTGGCTTCTCCTGGCATCATCCTTGTGTATTTTTATTTCCAAATCCTCTTTCTAATATCCGCGGGGAAAATCTGAGGAAGATCTAAGATAAGTCAGAGATAGCAGCAATCGTCGGTTGTTCAGTTGCTAAATGCCTCCTGCAAAATAAACCAAAGATTCACAGAAACACATTTTTGCAGGTGAAAATTATGTTCACCAACATCATTTCTCACTCCATTGTATGATGTCAGGTATCAGATTTCTCCATTATGAATGTGCCTGTGCCCGAGGGATAGATCTCTTGGAAGGAGATTAAAAAGACACCACCACCTAAAACCCCCTTCTTAATAATGTGAGCATGTCCAGAAGCCCGGGGTGGGAGCTTGGTACAGTAGCTCCTTGTGTCAGACGACGTCCGGTGGAGGCTTAGCTTTCTTTCCATTAACAGGCTCCACCAAAGACAGTCCAGGGGCCATCTGCACTTGGGAGAGAAAACCTGATTTAAGGAAAGTATGCTATGTGTGTGTTCAGCACTGCACACCTATAAAGTATCTGAAACAGCTCTTCAGTGACTGAATGCATTTCTCATTTCCCATGCCTTTTCCCCGTACTTGGCCATTTTCCTGAAACCATAATTCAAACTTTCCAAAGGGGTAAAATAATCTCTGAGTAATCTTTGCAGAATTTTTAGAAGGAAACCTTTATTCGTTTATCATTCTTCTGGGAAACCTTACCTTTGATTACTATTAGGATTTAAAATGTTCCACCACCTGCATATATCTCGGGAGGGCAAGGAGGGGAAGTAATGAAAGCAGAGGCCGTTCATGGACAGGGCCACTCGAGGTGTGACACCCTAATGCGGAAACCGTGGCAAAATACCTTTAAATTGCTAAAAGGTTAGGTAGAGATGTTTGCATTACTTTCCCTGCTTACCCCTGCTGCTGCACAATGGGGAAGTGCCAGGCGGAAGATTTAAGAAACGGGAGGATGTCTAGAAGATCAAGGAGTATTTTCAAAGTCCACGTCATGTCTACCTGCCCATGTTGGGAAGTGGGAAGGAGACTATGAGCAGGAACAGCAAAGGCTCCGGCCTCAGGACCCAGGAATAGAAGGACAGTGGTCTTTGGAACCTGACAGTCCCCCTTGTCACCTGGCAGTTCCCAGCAAGAGTCCAACAGGTGCCTTCGCTTTGGCCTTCACCTCAGTCCTCACCGCTGGAGAGCCTGACACTCCACACGGTGCAGCGGGGTGCTTGCCACACCGGCCGCAGCAACAGAGCAGTGTGGCGCCGGCTGGGGGATCGAAATTTGCAAACTCAGTATCCTGGGCCTCGGGCCAATGCAGGCTGGGCGCGTTGCTGTGGTGACACATTGAGTCTCCAGGGAGGGTTGCTGGCACACCAGCTGCATTCCTGGCACAGCGTTTGCCAGTGAGAAACTTACAGAGTGGAACTGGTATC
Source organism: Hystrix cristata (assembly GCA_004026905.1). Classification (NCBI taxonomy): domain Eukaryota; kingdom Metazoa; phylum Chordata; class Mammalia; order Rodentia; family Hystricidae; genus Hystrix; species Hystrix cristata. The sequence continues at coordinate 199,904 of PVJO010000034.1, forward strand.
AACTCCAGAGGGAGACACAAGCTGCTTCCTTAACTTCCCTGGCACTACTCCCCTTCGAGACTTGTGCGTAATACACCCCCCTGCATATTTACAATAACTACTATTCCTGATACTCTTTGGGGCCTGGTTGGATGATGCTTTGAAGGGAAGTGCTAACATGGAGTTTACAAATGAAGCTACAGTGTCCCTGAATAATTCAATTTCCTAAAATTGGCACTTAACTGCGCAATGACTTATCTCTGCTTGGGAAGAAATTCTAATCCCCACCCCATTTAAAAAATATCTTTTTCTGTTGCCAAGAAGAGAGCCTACTATTTACTATCAGAGGATACGTGAATTAAAATACTAGCTTTTTCCCCCAGTTGTGATGTGCTGGCACTACATTAGCTGAGCTCTCTAATACCTGGGAGAAGGGTCTTCTCAGAAATGACCTTAGTTCTTTAAAATGCCTGATCCACCTCTCCGATTTGTGCCTCAAAGCAACATGTACCAGGATTTGGCCACTTAGTATTCAGGCCATGTCAAGATTTGAGTAAAAAGCCTATATTCCAAAGCTGGATGCACAGATGCCAGACCAAACGCAGTCAACAGTTCAGATCACAGTTAGATTATAAGAAAGCGTGGGGCAAAGCATGCAGACCTGTCTTGTCAATGAAGCAGCAGAGATAAAAGGAATTACTCCATAAATGCCAGCTTGGGAGGCTTTAATGAATACAGACATGGTGTTCTTTCCAGCTGCCCCCAGTTGACTATAAAAGCTGGTTAGGATTTGGAACAATGCTTTCTTCCTCCTCTTCCTTCTCCTCTCCTCCTACTCCCTCTCCTCCTCTTCCTCCCCCTCCTTTGTCTTCTTTTAAATGCAAAGTATCTCTCAAAGTATTGGGAAAGGAACAGTTCCTCTGTGTATTTCCACAGTTTTGCAAAGGGACAGCAAGGTTAGCGGACCAAGTGATTACTACTGGAAATATCAGACGCAACAGGGGAAATGCAGTTTAGACAATAATTCACATATGTTAATGCTTAGCTCCATCAGTGTCAGCCTATTTTCTTCCTGATATACACAAAGCTGGCACACAATTTTAACTGATGAGGTAATGTCATTTTTAATTTAGAGAGCCGTAAGCTGTCCACTCTGACCCGTGATATCATCTTTGCAGTTGTCTCCTGAGACTTTATGCAAACCTAAGTAATGTGTCCTGGGCAGTTGAAAAGGGATCGTGAAAGATGACTTTGGTCATCATGAAGATTTCTCCCCACTTTGATTTCTTTTCAGTTGCCAGATAGAGTTTATGTGACTGTCATATTTGAGCTCTGCCTTAAATTAATACGTCTCAGGACTTTTGACCCGAGTTAAACACAGCAATAAAGGAGTAAAGATTTGAAATGAGTGGATTGTAATGTTTTCATGTCAGTTCCAGAAGAAAAATGGAGACAAATGAGATTCTCCTAGGTGACTTGGTAAATAGGAAGAAAGCAAAGAGCAAGACTTAAAGAAATATATGATACCAAATAAATGAAAATCTTATTTTCCTTGGGGATACTGGTTTTTGGTGATGGTTTTCTGTCTATTAAAGATAAATAAGCTCCCAAGCACACCTGTTATCTCAGTATACTCTTTGGAATAATATTTTATTGTTACTTTATCATATATCTCTTTAGTGCATCATTATTGAGCCTGATTTTTTTTAATCATATAAATTGGGTGATTTCAAGTGTTCATATTTCTTTTTCCAACACTATTCCTTTAAAGATGCAGACTGGTGGGTATAAACAAATCTCCTTTCCATTTTTAAATAAACTTTTTCTTTCTGTGGATAAATTATGTTTCATGACCCAAGCATGGTTTGGGGAAGGTAATCTGTGTTTTTCACCATAGAAAGTGGCTACTGAGAGAGTTTTTTTTTTTTTTTTCTGTCTAGGAAGTCTGGAGTTTGTGGAATTGAGTTAAATAGTGAAGAATCTGTTTATTATTCTGTGGCCATATGTTTAAAGGGTTGCTCACAGAAATCAAAGTATTCTTCATGGAGAGCTCCAGCTAAGGAGACATTTTGAATTCATAAAAGAACTTCACAGTTTGAAAAGAATGCATAGCATTATGTATTGACACCCCACCACCATAGACAAAGGGACACAATTTAATAATAGAGAATTGTGCTCATGAGATTTTTCTTTTTCTTGCTAATTGGTTACTTTAACTGACATTGTCTGCGAGTATAATGGACACCATTATTCTTAACAGTTCCGTGCTGCCAGATGATGTATACAGACATGATGTAGTCCATTTTAATTATTTCATTTTGCTAGATGTTTTTTTCTCTCCGTGTAATTCAGTGGCAAATGCAGACAGCACTTTTTTTTGGCAGACTATGTTGGATAATGTTAGTTTTTAAATTATTGAAATGAAAAGGGCGTTACTCACCAACCTAATGTCTCCTCTCCTGTTTGTGTGCTAGGTATGACTACGTGGAAGTCATCGATGGAGAAAATGAAAATGGACGTTTATGGGGAAAGTTTTGTGGGAAAATTGCCCCTTCCCCTGTGGTGTCTTCAGGACCATTTCTTTTCATCAAATTTGTCTCTGACTATGAAACACATGGTGCGGGATTTTCCATTCGTTATGAAATTTTCAAGAGAGGTGAGTGAGACTCTTACAGAAGAACAAGTGTGACTAAATGATAATTGAACATTGTTTGATTTCCCAAGAGAAAGGGATAATGCGCTTACCTTCCATAAAGAGTTATGTATTCCCATTGCAAAAATATTAGAAAATACTTACAATACCTTTAGTATAGAAGTATATAGATGCCATCATTATGAGCAGATAATTATATATGTACATATATTCTTGCATTGAAAACTGTTTCACTTGTTAGATAAATCCTATTATACATATACGTATATTTACATACACGTCTACATCCACTTATTTCTTTCATGGGGTGCTATCAAACACAAAAATGTTCATAAAAGAGGGTAAGAATAGCCTTTCACTTTCTATATAGTAAAACATTGGTTTGCAAGCATAATTCGTTCCAGAAACATGCTTGTAATCCAAAGCACTTGTGTATCAAAGTGAATTTCCCCATAAAAAATAATGGAAACTCAGATGATTTTTTCCACAACTGAAAATATCCATAAAAATGATTATAATACAATAATGTAATACAAAATAATAAAGAGAGAGAGGAGGACACCTTTGTATGGGACACCTTTCCCTATTACTAATAGCATCACTGCTGTCTACTGGCTCAATGGAATCTTTTTCTTTTCTTGCAACTTTAACAAGAAACCTGTACAATGACACTTGCTTTTGCCTCCATTTTAGGATTTCGAGGAAATGTGACATTGCATTGTCATTAAGCAGATTCATCGCTTGCACTGCTACAACCTTATTCTGGTGGTGCTTTTCTACAAAATTTTGCACTGTTTCCTACATTTCATATATCTCCCTAATCTTACTTGAAGTGAGGGATTCCTCCACTTCGTTCTCCTCCTCTTCTATGGATGAAAATGTCCTCTATAACCTTTAGCTGTCGAGAGATGATCACTCAAAATTCTAGAGGGTGGGGGAGAGAAGTTACCGGGGGAAACCATTGGCTAGGTTGTGATTAGTGATGGTCATACTACTTGTATTACAAGGCATTGCTCATTTATCGATTTAAGACTGTTAGAAATGTTTGCTCATCTTGTGGAACACTCACAGAATAAGTTATTCAATCTAAAGTTTTACTGTATTTCCCAAAGACCTGAACATGGCTCAAAGAAAGAGGAGAGAGAGATCTGTCACTAGGTCATCAAGTATGAGGTATGATAGAAAAATTCGATAAATATTTGGGAAAAAATGTTATGTATTACAGTAAAAGATACATTGCCATTAATTTCCCTTGAAATACTCCCTCTTGTTTCAAACGCAAGTATCCTATCATTCTTGCAACTTTCTGAAGTAGTTCTGGAAGTCCTCTTTCCTCAGTGTCTTTAAAAGGTGGCACAAATAATGGCTGCCTCGATGTCTTGATTCAATTCAAAATGTTTGCCTTTTGTGGTTATTTTGACTTTGTGGAAGAGCCAGAAGTCACATGGTACCAAGTCCAGTGAATAAGGTGGATGAGGACACACTGTAATATTTTACGAACCTGCCGTGTTGGATGGCATGTGGCAGGCTTTCGCTATATTTCAAGCATACCTTGTAAAGACACTCAGGAAAGAGGACTTCTTGAATTGATTAAGGAAGTGACAAGACTGATAGGATAAGTGTATTCAAAGTAAGGGTGAGTATTTTAAGGCGAATTAATGGCCATATGTATTCTACTTCAATAACATTTAAAAAATTTTAACATTCACCATATATTTTGATCACACCTCATATTCTTCATCTTCCTCCCAAATGAGCTTAGCTTCCTGCATTCTTGTTGGTCTCAGATGTGCCATAATTTTCCTGTCCTGCTGTCCAGCACCAGCCTTGGGACTTGAAGCCTTCTGTTCTTTCTCTCTTTGACTCCCTACATCCACATGGCTTGTCCTTCTGTTTAATCTTCACCCAGATGTCTCAATGAGTCACAGCTTCCTTTCCATGCCCACTGCTATTAACCAAATAGGCCCAAACTATGGTTCTCTTCCTGCTGCTTAATCTTTACATGGCTTCTCAAATAGGCCACCAGCCATGTCTTTCAAATGCCTGCAGTGGGTTTTCATCACCGATTGGGTAAGCACCCAGTCCCTGCTCAAGGCTGGACACCAGCTGTATTTGCCCTTGACCTTGTCCATCACAGCTCTCGCAGACGCCCAGCCTGGCCTCCAGCCTCAGCTCAGAGGCCTGAGTGTCAGTTTACATTCTGCCACTGGCTACTAATATAAATACATAGAGCCTCAGTTTCCTCCAACATGGGCTTGTTGGGAAAATCACATGAGATAGAAAACATGTAGCCAGTGCCTGATACTGACAATATGTTCAATAAACAAGTGTGTTACAGTGATTGTGAACAACTCCTGACGTCCTTAGACTCTTGACTCTAAGTGTACTTCCAAGTGTACCATCCTTCTTAATCTGCTTTTTATTCTCTGCACATACCCAAGTCATCCCACATATATGTGTATACTGTGTACAGTAAGTGGAACATGGGTATATGCAATATGCTTGTACACAAACATTCCACATGTAGAATAGGTTCTTCTTAATTTTTTCAGGTACATTTTATTTCCTAATGAGATTAGCAGTACTTGAAAAATGGCAGAAAAGTATCCTTTCTTCTCATTGCAAATACTATATAAAATATGTTAATAAGATACACTTAAGCATGTATATATGGATCATGGATCTTTTTCCTCGAAAGTCATTTAATGATATTGTAGAAGTTGTGAGATGCATTCAATTTTGCTCAAAACACATGACTCATATTAGTCATAGTTCAGTTCACCAGGAAATTAATCTTTTACCTGTTGACCTTGAGGTTTTAGGCAATGGGCTGCAGTTCCCAGAGAGACTGGGCCATCCCTGAGTCCCTAGAGCTGCAAGTGCTGAGGGACAGTCTTGCCTGCCAGCCCGCAAGGCCGGTCTCAACCTCATCTATTCTTCCTGGAGTCACCTGGGCCTCCCTGATTCTCTTCTCGGGAACCCCGCTTTTCCCTCTGTCCCTCACGCTGAAACTGTGGGTCATCCACACAACACTTGTGCTCTTTCACCTAAAGCAATTTCTGTAGGAGACCCGCTCTCCCACCTGTCACCTTCCTTGTTCTTCCTCTGGCCTGGGTCATTCAGGCCCTGGAGCTGGATGCTGGAAGAGGCAGTTTCTATGGGTCTCAAAGTGGGCAAGGGTGCCATTTATTGAGACTAGGATTGGCCACTTGATATGCACTGGGGCTAAGAGTCCATATGTTTCATAATAATCCCAAAGGGTGTATCTCGGCTATTATTGCCACCAGTCCCTGTTGTCATTAACAACTAAGTGTGGCATTCTTATACCTGCGCAAGGAACTCTCGGTCTTGTACAGCATATCGAAACCCCTGTGTCTGCTGGCTTCCAAAGCTCCCCTTCTCTGCAGCCCCTTGCCCTCTGCCTTACAGAGCTGCTGCTTTCCTCTGGGCACTCAGCATGGAACCCTCACCCTAGTCCTGCCACTGTCTGCACTAGAGGAAGTACTTGGTCAACCGTGGATGCAATAGTGACAAAGGGAAACATTGAAACATGAAGACAAACTTTGGTGGCTAATGGACAAAATAGGAAATTACAGAATCTTTAAATTAGAAGAGGTTTTTTTTTTTCTTCCAATCAATAGCCCAACTACCTTGTGTTATGCACAGATTTGAGAACCAGGAAGGTTAAGAGCCTACCTGAGGCCCCTTAGCATGTCAGTGGCAGAGGCAGGACTGGAACTCAGCTCTTGTGCTTGGCCCTTCTGTTTTCTCAGCCTGTGCATGTGCACACACACACACACACACACACACACACACACACACCCCACACACACACACACACACACACACACACACACACACACTTTGTCACCGGGGTCACCTCCAAGGCCATGGGACATGGCCAGGTACAGGAACCCATGGAAATGTGTTTGGCCTTTATTTTTATCTCTCAACTGAATCTTAATCTCACCTGCACAAGTTTTATCTTTTTAAAAAGGAGAGATTAGTACCTGCCTTAGGCTTGCTGTTTGTTTTGTCCCCCACAACTTAGCTGAGCCACTTTTCCCCCAGAAAGGAAGTTGAAGGTGTCAAAGTCTGTGTTCCTATATTTTGGAAGTAAAATTCTGAAGCATCCCCAAAATATAATATGCAAAATATATGTTCATGTAGTATATATAAATATGCATACTCTCTGTGAATCAGTGACTCCTACTGGCATAGGCACTGGCCTCTCAGAAGCTCCCAGAGTAATTTAGAAATGGATTTGGAAACCTCACCTGGGACCGAGATGACAAAATGCAGCATGTTAATAACTTTTTAACCATAATCAAATAGATAAGCCTTTGAGGGCACTGCGGAGGAGCATGACCCCGTCCAAGGTCTGGTAGTACCTTAAGTCAGTGAGACCTCGGCAGGCCAAGTGTATTGTGACCACCTAACAAGTATGTTCTTTAGAACCTCCTGTGCCGTGCACAACTGATGCACGTGCAGGGAGTAAATGACTGGTTCGTTTTCTCAGTAGTTTTCCAGGTCCCCTGAGATGGAGATTCAACTTCCTGATCTGCACCACCTAACACAGAGACCAGCTAGTTAAATTTAATCTGTATTAATGCCTAGTAAATTACCTGTGGTCACCGACACTCTGGAAGGAGTTTCAGTTAAGAACAATTCCAGCACACCACCTTACTCAGAGTCAAATCCTCGTGTGACATCCCAGGAGCCCATCACATCGGCCTGCGAGTGACAGCCAGACGGTGATGCAGGAAAGGACTGTTGAGCTGGACATCCCCAGATTTGATCCTGAGATTAGAAGGGTCAGCGCATCTCTGACGCACAGAGAGCTTAAAAGTAGCTATCTGAAAACCAGGGCAGTGTGGGTGGTAACGAGGGGCAGAGCTGATGAGCTCCCGTCAGCATAGATGGGCAGCTTTTCAACCATGCAGCAGAGACCACCTATTCAGCACTGGGTACTACCAACTGAAATTGTGCTCATTCATACAACTGTGAGGTCAACCCACGACATGTGCATGAACATTCCTAGTCCTTTTCAATTACAAATGACTATAATTTGTGACGTCTTGATAATATTGAGTGGTCATTAAAATTGCACCTTATAAATAAATACATGTATGCGATGCACATCTACACTCGAGTGGTTGTGGAGTGGTGTGTAATACCGTGACTGAGACTTTGGAGAAGTCAGGGTGTCAACATTGATATCAGATGACTGCCACCATCATGCCCTGTAATCACAGTTTATCATGCCCTCAGTGAGAGCCACACGTCCCGGCACACCTGTGTCAACACCATTCAGAATGAGTCACTCGCCTGGGTACATGTACGAATTACCTTTCACATTTAGTTTGTCAAAGAGGCAGAGGTCACATCTGGCACAGTTACTGAATCGCTGGTGTGGGAATCTGAAACCCAAACTCCCTCCCCTGAATTCTCTCCCTCGCCTTTGTAAATGTTCTATTTCACCAATAAAGGGCTGTCAACCTCAAGATTTAAAGATTTAAGTTTGAAGGGGCTATAATTATTTCTCTAGGGCTCTGTCGAGATTTCTGCAGCTTATTCATTGTTCCCGCATGATTTTATATTTGTCATTTTTTTCTCCTGCAACAGCAGAAGTCTTTAAATTGCTCCACACAAATGGAAAACTCAGGTGAACACAATAAATCTAAATTTGACTTGCCGTACCTATCACTAACATGAAAAGGCTGAGTAATGCTTGATTAGGACAGTGATTACAATGGTGAACTTTTATTAGAAAAATATTCTGTCTTTGCCTTGGTTATTTCTCAGTGAGGTTATTTCACTGGAATTTTCATTCTCTCCTTTTTTTTTTTTCTACTCATAGGTCCTGAATGTTCCCAGAACTATACAGCATCTACAGGAACGATAAAGTCCCCCGGATTCCCGGAAAAATATCCCAACAGTCTTGAATGTACTTATATTATCTTTGCACCAAAGATGTCCGAGATTATCCTGGAATTTGAAAGCTTTGACCTGGAGCCTGACTCAAATAATCAGGGTCCGGGGATGGCTTGTCGCTATGACCGGCTAGAATTCTGGGATGGATTCCCTGGTGGTAAGACCCAAGACCAGCAGGAAGCATCTACAAGAAGGGGGGGTCTGGGGGGAGGGCATCAGGATCCCTTTACAAGTGTCATGATACATGCATAATTTTCTTTAAAAAAAATAGCTCAAAAGGGCAAGGGAAAACAAAGCAAAGCAGCAACTCTGTGTAGAAAAAGGATGAAATATTTGAGGTCAGGAAGACCCTTGTAATTATCTAGTGCAATTCCTTCATTCTATAGATAAGGAAGCTGGCCATGAAAAGCTATACAAGGTTTTTAGCTATTTTTGAGATAGATTTGGGAACAACACATACTTTTCCTTTTTTTTTTAACACATACTTTTCCTAACCAAATTATTTTTTCCATTCACTGACCTCCCTCCCAGTCATTAATTCATAGACTCTCAGAAGTTAGAACCTTAAGAGATTACTTAAGTCAAACCACTCATTTTATAAATGTACAGACTAAAGACCAGAGAAGTTAGGTACCTTTTAATTATTTTTAGAAATTTAGGAAAAGAATGTGATTGTTTGTGCATTCTTAATTTAGACAGATCCTCTATTTGTTCTCTATGAAATTTTAGTCTTTGGCAATTGGACTCACCTCAATACTGTATATCATTTATATCCATTGTTCCTATCATCTAAAAAATATTTAATAGACCCCCTTGCTGTATACCAGGCACTTTTCTAGTCACAGGGTAAACAAAACAATCATAAATGGTGACCCTTGTGCAGAGTTTATGTTGGGCAGATGGGATCAGACCACAAACAGTGCACATTACAGATAAATTAATTGTGTGCGTGGGATGCTGGAAGGAGACAGTCCTATAAGCAAGTCAAAAAAAGAAAAGAAAAGGGAGGAGTTGGAGGGAGGGAGGTAGGGTTGAAATTTTATAGGGTGGTCAGGTTGGACAGATTAAGACAGGTACATTTGAGCAGAGATTTGAGGGAGGCGAGGAAATAGCCATGTGGACATCAAAATGAAAGTTTTCCATCCAAGCCTGGAGAATTAGAAGGTGAATGGCAAAAGTACCCAAATTCTGAGCAGGAGGTAATCTCAAATAATTTGTTGCAGCTGCATTTCTTGTCTTGTGTTTAGTCTGGCTTCACATAAAGATTTCTCTAGAGAACATGCACTACACAGATCAGAAGTTCTTCGTGGTCATGCAGTTGGAGATGTGTAACCATCCCCTAAGCAGAATCACATATTATTCACAAAGTCTGAGAAAAGAATAGTTGATAAACTGTAAATGAAGAACAGGTAAAATGTGAAGAAGACTACTGTAGTCTTTGAAATGTTATTGAAACCAGACATTTTACCAGTAAAAAGCATTAGGGAAAAATTGGTTGCAGAGTAACCTTATGTTGTCACTGGAGGTAACTGGTGAGTTAACATTAGTTCAACATCTTTGCTCTTTTACCATATAAATAGGGTTATGATGAACTTATCAAAACTCCTTCATTAAGTAATGAGATTTTCCCAAACACAGTGTTGATTGACTTCCAAATAGTCAATCTGATAATTAAGAAAACAATATTATAATAATTTTTAACAATAGTTGGATCATTTAGTAATGAGTTTATTTGTTTGCAATACAAATTTGCAGCCTTCCTTTCTAGAACTTTCATTTAAATTGACATCTGAAGAGGAGGTCCAATCAACAAACTTATTGAGAATACTTTCAGAAGGGAGCACATTGTTATTAGTGTCAAGGGTTTTTCAAAGTAGTAATTTTCTGGCCCTAGAAAATCACTGAGTTGAAGCAAAGAACAATTAACAATAAGAGTTTTCAGCTTTGCAATTTATCCATGTTTTGAACTATGACATGTTTGACTTATTCCCAGAGAAAACAGGGTTTGGACTCTGAAGAAGTGTTTGTATATTTGTTCATATGTACCCGGCTTATCCAGCCTATACCAGCAAAACGACTCTCTCTTTTTTAGGCAAAATGAATGCCTGAGTCCTCCCAGGTTTTCTGTCAGTGGCACTAGAAACATTTTTGTCATAATAATTCAACACATCCAGTTCCTCTGCCAACAAGATTGCTTTCCGTCTTCGATATTTTTTCCAAAAACAACAAGCAGAAGGCGCAGAAGGCTTTTAACCATCAAGTGATTTTATGTTGCATTTTATCATAAACATTGAATTAAATGACTAAGTAATTGAAAGCTATCCATTGATTCATATTAACTTTGAAAAAAAGCAGTTTACTCCAAAACTCAAAATTCAAGGCATGAACATTGCGAATCACACATCTCTACTGATCACTCTCTTTGGAGTTCTGTGGATTTGCAATAGCAACACAGTTGAAGTGGATGTTTGCACATAGTTCAAGACAAAAGTACACCAAGCATGAGCCCTGGTAGATGCCGCAAGTGCTGAGGATGGAGCCAGATGTGAACACTTGGCTCTCGTTATGGGGCACAAGTGCAGCCAGCCCTCCGTCCAAGCAGAGAGAAAAGCCTGGATCTACAGTTGTTACCTACATCCCCAACATTATTAGTCACCTCAGGACTGAGTCATAAAGTCTGAAATGAGCGGAGTTTTTAAAATTTATCTTTAGATTGAAATTAACTTTCTAACACCATAAAGACTGATATAAATGTGCCACTTTGGTGTGGAGGGAAGATAAGTTTCAAAGTTTGGCTGTATTACTCTATATTCCTTCACCAAAAGGTTTATTAATTTAAGGAAAGTATAGATGACCTATGTTGTACTTTTCGAATGATTCCCTTTTTTATCTACTCAAAACAGTAGAAAACCAAATTGTCTTGATTCTGAGGTAGGGTTGTAATTATTGGAGAGATAATTGGGAAAATACCCCAAAAAATATATTGTTGCAAGTATATCTTTTATATATATATATATATATATATATATATATATATATATATATCTTTTTAAACAGCACAAATACTTCACATCTGACCAGATCCAATCATTACAGTCCTATTCTGCTCCCAAAGATAACCTGGCACATCTTGTTGCATAAATTTCTCAGTAGTTCAATTTTTGAATATTTCTGGTTTTTGTGACAGTTTTCATTCATCCCTTTGGCGTTTGGGTCTGTAATAACAGAAAGAGGAAATCCAATAGCTGTGTTCATGTAAATACACAAATGAGCACACACAGGAGACAGACAAGAGTGCTTCATCCACTCCGGTTCAGATCAATATTGCATTAGCTTGCTAGGCTGAGGTCTCGCTGTTGTTCAGGAAAATTCAATACCTCTTTGTATTATGTTGCAGAAACCTTTCACTCTCATATTTTAAGGGCTCCTAAAGAGAGTTGCATGCCACTGACCGGGGGCATGTTCTAAAGGACAGAAGGCAGATTTACCCAGCATGTCTTAAACATTATAAACCAGTGAGTCATGGAGACTCTCTAAATTATGAGTCTGCATTAGACAAGTTCTCTTCTGTTTCCTCTTTCAAAGAGACTCCCCCGTCTACCCTCCCCAAAGAAACTGGGTGGCAGCAGAGGGGGAGGACCAGCTGCCAGTGATGGCGGCTTCCCTGGCCAGTGTATATTCTTGGGAAGGTCAGTGGCTACAGTGATCAGAGGGCAACCCTCAGGCGCAGGGCTGTAAAAGTTTGCCCACAAACTAAAGGGGAAGGTTCTGAAACTACAAAAGTGGAATTTAAACGAGGGGGAATTTGGGGGAGTATGAATGGACTCCAAGCTTCCCATTTATAATTGCAGACCAGAAATGGGATTCTTTTTTTTTTTTTTTTTTTTTGAGGAAAGGAAAAACCTGAGTTTTTGGCTCTAGAAAGATATTTTCATGCGTGTGTTATGGACAACATGGAGTTCTGTGGGAAAAAAGAAAAGTGTTGAATTAGTGGTAGGGCCACATCCAGCATGAAGAGAATCTGGGAAACAACTAGCTCTTGTAGAAGAATTTGAAGCTAAGATTAAGCTGAAGAGAAGCAAGAAACAGTGAAGAGTTTCATCTTCTGAGGTGCTGCTTTCTGCCAACTGGGAAGTCTAATTTAACATTCTTTTGCCCTAACACAAAGTGCATGTCCGTGACGATGTGATGCTCCTAGATCATCCACACCAGTCTCCCTCATGATGGCAGCCTCCTTGTTTTCTTCCTGATAAAACAGTCTACACACACAGCCTTTGGTTTCCAGAGAGTGAATGATGGAAGTACAGAAAAGTCTTTGAACTCATTCAAATTAGTCACTTTAGATGCATAGAGATTTCATTGAGTATTTAAAGTAACCCATTTTGCCAAAGATCCACACACTCTAAAAAGTAAGGCGCTTCAATTATCTGCCCGGTAAGAACTTGGCTTGTGTGTAGGCTTCCTGTCTGCAGCTGCACTGGAGACATCCCCAGGCCTTCAGCAGCAGCCTTGTGTAGTCAGGTGCCATATACTGGACTCAGAGCACCTTGTCCTCGTTGAAGGGCCATCACCCCAGGGAAAGGGCCACCCACTGTGCCCCGGGCTGCCTTCAATGAAGCAGTGACTCTTAGTTGAAACGCATGAAACCATAGACTGTGGGCAGAGGAAAACAGTCCACACCAGATTGTCCTTCTAAGTCCAAACCATCTGGCATGTTTTTTACCATATGTGCAATGAACAAAAACCTAGAGAGAAAGCCCCCCTTCTCTCTCTCTCTCTCTCTCTCTCTCTCTCTCTCTCTCTCTCTCGATCTGGACAGGGTGTAGGGAAAGATGCTCCAAGTGTGTTGGGCTCCTGCACTGTTTATGAGGGAACTTACAGTGGGTCATTGCCAAACTTTGTCCAAAGCACTTCAAAGATGTGATCAGTTCAGGACAAATAACAATTTGACTTCAACACAAACTAGTCAGTGTTCTGGGTCATTCACTGCCTTGGTATACTTTTTTATTGTTGTGTACAGCCAAGCATTGGCCTCAAGTCATTTCTTGGCCACAGGACATAATGCAGTGTACTGGAAGAGAAAATGTGAGACAGAAATCAGGAAAATGCATTTGCCATCCATTCTGATTATAATGTACTATTACGTAGAAGTCATTGGCATCCATACACCATACATTTTTAATCGTTACAGCTGTGGTACTCATTAGGCATCAGATACAGTCCTAAGTAGGACATGAGACCTTGTCCTGTCCAAAGTTCTGATGTGCATCTTATTTAGAATTCAGGGCTGAAGGGTGAAACAAGGAAGGAAGTTGGGATTGTACAGTTCTAGAGCAGACTGGTTTACTGTTCCACTTTCCAGGACACAGTCTCACCCCGATCCCTTCTGGGGCAATAGAAGTGAGGAGAGACAACTTCAAGAGAACTCGGCAGCCTACCAGCCTGCAGCCTTTCATCACTGGGCTGTGCAAGCAGTTTGGCCCTGGAGATGGGAGCTAAGGTGCCACTTGACGGCCCAAACCTCATTCTTCGCAATTGAAGCAAGCATTTCGATTCTGTTCTGAAAACAATCCTGCTCGCTGGGGAATGTGGTTATGCCTGTTACTGCCCTTCTGAGTACACTTTAAAATCCTCTCCACAAACCCCATCCAATATGTTCACTGGAAACCAATTAACTAGGGAAGCCTTGCTTTGGGTTAGAATAGACTTCTGGGTTCTGCTGGGACCCATGTTTGTAAATGGTTATTTTTGCATCTGCTCTAGAAGAAAAGACATTTCAACATTCCCTGTGTTTTGCCTTTCCAGTCGGCCCTCACATCGGGCGTTTCTGTGGACAGAAAATACCTGCTCAGATTCGTTCTTCATCGGGCATTCTCTCCATGGTTTTCTATACCGACAGTGCGATAGCCAAAGAAGGCTTCTCAGCCAACTACAGCATCTTGCAGAGCAGTGTCTCAGAAGGTCAGTGTTATTCATCTTGCAAAGCCCTGCAGTAAATACTCCCTGTTATTCCATTTCACACACCTGTGGCCACATGCAACACTGAAGCAATGTTTTGTGAATTGGAGTGCTGAGTGTTTGTTTTTCTCTTTTAAATTTTTTTAACAAATAGCAATAGGAAAAACTATTTGGTGTGCTTTTTTCATAAAATTGTGGATGAGATTCTGAAATCACGGGAGAAAGTGGGAAATAGCAACGCAGTGCCTCAAAACAATAAAATAGGACCTGACTCCTTCCCTGACACCCTCAAATGCATAATAGGCAGAGAATCATAAAAGGGAGCCGATGGTCAGAGCAGTCACACAGAACCGAGTGAGTGGCGCTTTGATTGTAGAGGACCCTGGGGGAGGCCATTATGTTTCCCTTTCTTACCTGAGCAGAAGTGGATATTCATGAAAAGAAACGCATTGCAATTTTTGTTAATACCTTTCCATCAAAAACAGAGAAGCGTATTTTTATATCCTATTAAAATACTCAAACAACTCAACCCTTTCTCAAAGTTTAGTGGCTTCCAGCTCTTTCCAGGGCTGGAGGAAAAACCCGCAAGGACGAAGAATACACATCATCTGTGTGTTTCATTTGTTCTAGCTGCCACGTTGGATGGTGACTTGGTGACAGGACATGGGGTATTTGGAGACCCAGCCTAGAGATTCTAGCACCTCCTCTTCCGGGGCTTACTAGGAAATAAGGGCCAGATTGTGCCCTTATTGACACTTTGTTGACTGATTTCTGTAATTTTGTGCCTGTAAATAGTATTTATATTACAAACAGCAAGCCTGAGCTTAAAGTGTGAAATCAGTGAAAGAAAATCTTCTATGTCATAAACCTCATCTGTTAGGATAGAAAATTCCAAAACTTGAAAATTTTGATTAATGATGTGTGTTCACTTTCTGTTACTATAATAAGGAGACAAGCTGCTGAACCCGTGGCCAGGAAGTGTGGGAGAGGAAAATGAGCAGACCAGGGTCCCACACTGTGCTGTAGGGATGTGTTCCCAGTAACCCGAAGCCCTCCCGCCAGGCCCCACCACCTCCCAGTGGTGCTGCCTTGGGAGCCAAGCCTTTAATATGTGAACCTTTGCGGAGCACTTAAGAATCAAACTATAGCATTGAGATTTTCTGGATAGTTGAGAGTCTTCCATTTAATTCCTAAAGCTTTTTTTCATTTTCAATTAACATTTTCCTAAAAGTGATTATTCATGTCCCAGTATCATGGCACTTAGTATGCTGGGCCTAATGGAATACAGGTTTTGATGATTCACAGCCATCATCATGAACATTATTTTTATGCTCTGAAACTGTGCTGCTCTTTGGGCAATGTGACACTGGAATTTAGCCCTAATGGATACTTACATTTTAATAAACTAGATTAAAGGTGTTAATAATAATTGTGACCAGTCCAGGGGCAAAGGTCATGTGAAAAGAGGGTAGGTATCAGGAAGAGGTGTTTTGGGTGGCAACTGTAAGAAATCTGAAAGGGAGTTAAGATCTACTATCCACTAGACATGAATTGTGAATAGGCACAACATCTCTTTCCATTTTATTAAATATTAGAGAAAAAATTCAATACTAAGATTTTATTTAAATAAAATTTTTATGTGCACTCATATCACACACACGCACATACACACATACACACACACAATCACTCAACTTTGGAAAGAATCAGAATCTCTATCATTCCCCAATGAATTTCAAATAGTATTTTTATCAACCTAAGCCTACTTGGGAAAATTATTAGTCACTGCGATGACATTCATAGCCTTATTTTTAAATAATGCCAGGAAAATGCAAGTATTAGTCCACATTCCAGTAAATCCCTTGCTGGCTTCTTTTGTAAGACTGTGTGAATGAACTCTTTTTTTTTGCCAGATTTGAAAGAAAAGAGTGTCTTGGGTCCCCTGTGTTTTAATGACTCGGGTGCCTTGTTCCTTGCAGATTTCAAGTGTATGGAACCTCTGGGCATGGAGTCAGGAGAGATTCATTCCGACAACATCAAAGCCTCTTCCCAGTACAGCACCAGCTGGTCTGCAGAGCGATCCCGCCTGAACTACCCTGAAAATGGGTGGACTCCCGGGGAGGATTCCTACCGAGAGTGGATACAGGTATGTGGCACAAGACCTGGCCCGTTAGAGACGAAGATTTGGGTCATCCGTTCTTGATGAACAGAATCCCGCTGTGAAAACGGCCCTCAGATTAGAACACCAAGTGTAATCCCTGAAGAACAAACACTTACTGCACGGCTGGGGAAGGGGGGCTCAGACGGCTCCCTGAATATCCACTCACCCTCTCAGGCCCTCATATACCACTCTACAAACAATATGAGGAGAGTTGGCTCACTTTGATAACAACTAAAAGATCTGATTTTTCCCAGCAACCACACATTTCTATACCTGTGCTTCCTAATATGCTTCCCGCTTTGACATACAGCCAGTTTCCCGGATGTAGACACACATTTAATCATTGTTTCCAAGTATAGGTTTTTTAGTGTGCTCAGGTTAGAGGAAGTGAAAGAAGGATTGGGGTGTATTTTCCATACAGATCTGTATGGCACATACCCAGCCAGGGGTTTAGTTGAGGATTCCAGTCTCTGTCAACTGTGTACTTACTCATGCGCCCTCATTTGTGTCCTCATTACAGATGTTGCTTCTGCTTTTCTTACTTGGCTCTGACACCCTCTTGCTCCCATAACTGTACACCAGATGATCCCTCCTCGTCTCCCCCAGCCTCTACCCTGTCACTGACCGCTTTCTAGCAGTCTAATGCACCCCCTTCTTACCCCAGCACCATTCCCAGAGCCCATTCCTGCCCACCTTTGATGTCTGGATGTTCACATTCCTGAGTTTTTCACGTATCGTCAAATGAAGCATCTATATTTAAATCTTCAGATAAAACTGCAGATAAATTACCCGAATGGTTATTTGCTGAAGGATCCAGGTTTCCTTTTCAGGAGAGTAGGCACAACCTATCATACGTCTATTGCCAGAAATACAAAAATGACTAATTCCTGGGGAGAGTTTCTAAGCAAGAAAAAAAACCAAGATGATTTATCCTCCCCTTTCCACATCTATTGCTGTCTCAGTCATTTGAGCACAAATACCAGATTTTGTTTTACTTTGGAAAGGTCAATATTAGTTTAACATACACTTAAAGTAAAATAGCCTATTACAGGAGACTGAACTCATGTTAACCTCTGAAGGATAACAATGAGAAATGTAGAGAGGGTGAGAAAAGATGCGACTTTTACCTTGGGATTGCTGGATCTAGCTCTCAATTAAGCTAGAAATGAAATGAATTTGCCTATGTCAAAATAGCTCTTGTAACTTGTTTTTCCACATCCTTGGACCAACACACCGTTCAGTGTGATTGACAGATGTGCCTCTGGAGGAAAGCTTGCATTTTGCAGTGCTAAGCATCTTTGCATGGTAATGCAGTCCTATTCTTGGTAATGCAGAGCACACTCAATAACGTAGGGCCAGTGGTCTTGCAAGAGTTCTGAAATTGCAACCATAGCAATTCCTCTCTGCGAGGCAATTCTGTGTCCGTAGGAACATGGAGACTAAATGGGCTCCCACAAAGCATTTGTCAACAGGACAGGATTTTACATCAGTCTTCAGGGTTAGATGCAATTTGAGATTGCTGCCGGAAAAAAATCTGAAATCATCAAACCCTTTCTGTCAATGGGATGGCATGGTCAGAAGTGAGGTAATCCAACCCTCCCCCTCAAGAAGAGGATTACTTCTTGCTCATGCTGCCCCACCCCTGGGCCACCTGGATGTCGGCTCCACATGGCCTCACACGGGACACATGGTCTCACAGGCTGAGTGAGCAGGAATACACCGACTAATGCTGTCACCAAGGCAGAAGGAGAAGGAGGGTGGATAAGCGAGCTCACTCTTGAGATTCCCACACAGAGTGCTTTCACCCACACTTCACGGCCAGAGCAGACCACCCAGCCACACTCAACCCCAGGAGAGCCAGGAGATGTCACTGTCCTGTGCTGGCAGCCAGCAGAGTGCCAGGTATCCTGGGTGAGTGCCGTGAATGGTGACTGAGCCATTCACAGACCACTCGCCGTTTGTGGATAGCCAACCTGCACTACATCCATGACATGTGTTTTTAGCTACCCCTCACCACAATCCTGGGAAGGAGTTATAATTATCTCCATTTTAGAAATGAAGATTCTGAGGTTCAGAGAAATTTCTAAATGCTCAATCAGGGTCACAGTGACCAGACTTCAAAACAAGGTCTGTTGGAATCTAGCACCTGCTTGGTCATCTTGAGGTGCGCAGTGTCTTTACCATTCGTTGCCCCCCCACTGCTCGAGCGGAGGAGGCACACACTGAGATGGGCCGGGTGCAGACTGTTTCTAAATCTAAAATGCAGGATCTTGCTCCTCGTTGCTCTGAAAGGTGACTGCCACCAAAGCTTTGTTTCTGTTCACCTTGAAGTAAAATTATCTTTTTCTCCCCTCAGAACTCAGGGAGTTCATTTACATGCCTGCTGTGTCTGTGTACATGGTGGGAACTGTTATCATCCACCGATCACCTAATTATGAATAATTTCATGTGTTTCCAGCATTTGTGAAGCTACTTAGAAGTGGTTGGCTGGTTGTTTTTATTGGATAGATATTTTATAAATTAACCAACAAGTACAGCATACTGAGGGGATGAGGCACATACCCCTAATCACAGGAACGTCAGCAAGCACACACATTTATGCACCTAAGTTTGCAGATGACACTGGTTTTCTTTTTCAGCTTTTTCCCATTTTGCATGAAAATCCCAGCTTTTTCCCATTTGCACAAAACATGTTGCTGTGGCAACAACGAAGACAAATACTTACATGTGCTAAATTAATAACGCAACTTTGGAAGTTGACTTTCCTTCAAGACAGGAACAGTCTTTGGTTCCCATTGTTTTCCCTAGGAAATTACTGAGTGACATAAAAAAACAATGCATCATTAGTCGTGGATGCAAACGTCCACATTGGCGCTTCCTGTGAGATCTGCTGTCTGCCAGGAAACTTAAAAACAAGTCAAGGAGCCTTTTGGTCAGAAGAAACAAAAAGGGAAGTCCCAATCTGAAGGTTTGCACACAGCCACATCCTGCTCAGAAGGCCACTTAATATCCCAAGCAGCTAAAAACTCTCAATTGTTGATGAACAGAGTTAATCACACTATGAAATTTGCTCATTTTTTCCCCAGAGTATTCTATTCTATATTCTGTGTTCTCAAGCTGCTTATCTTATTACAATTTAATCTGTTCTCCCTTTGTTTCTAGTTAAATAATCAGAGCAAAGACTCAATGTATCTGCAGTGCAATAAAAATTCTTAAAAGCACATTGTTAGAGCTCAATGAAACTGAATTTCTCTCCTATAAATTAAGATAATGTTGCCTTAACTCCATTCAAGTTTTTTAGCAGGGCATGATGCTATGAATCTCAGTAAAATTCAGGCTCCAATTTTCTTTTCTTCTCTTACAAAGTACATAAATATGGTATCTGTTCAGGAGATGTGTCCTCACAGATCCTAAATGTAGCCACTCATACACAAAGCAGAATTTAATTCGTTAATTATTCCAATGTTTTATTAATGATAGTGTTCACCACACTGTAAACAGATTTATCCTTCCAGCTTTAATTAAAGCTCTTGGGAGCACTTTCCTCAAAACAACTGTGACTTTTCCCTGATTAAAATGCCAAGAGACAGAAAAAAAAATAAAGTAAGAGATACAGCGCCTGGGTGGGATATGAACTTTGTTGATTTGGAGCAATAAAAATGGCACCAGTGACTAATTGATTACCATACCGTCCAGTGACTTTAGAAATGGAATTATTTGACAAACCGAGTCAGGCGAAAACTCCCCTCTTCTCCAAATTTGAGGGCATTGTTCTTTTGTGGAAAAAAATTGGTACTAGATTATTTATGCTTCCACTTATTCCAGAGGGGCAGAAAGCCATTGGCTTCTCAACCACATCCTGTTTGGTTTGGTAAATCAGCCCTATTATGGATTATTCACACAGAAGAAGGAAACCCGCCCGGAAAACGGTCTGTAATTGTAAGAAAGCATCAGCAAGCCCCTGAAGCAAAAAGAGCCTTCTCTCTTCATTGCATTTTCTAGTACATATGTTCATCTAAGAAGGCAAGTTCCAGAAGCAAGGAATTAGACCTAGCCTTCTAAGGAAACTTGTTCCCATGTTTTCTTTTTGTCTGATAAGTAATTCTCAGGTGATATTAAATTCTTCCACATTTTCTCCCTGAAGGAACTTTGCAAACAGACACCAGTAACAGAAGCTTTGAGGGCCATAGGGAAATAGGTGGAACGGAACCGAACACACACACAGCAATGCACACGTCACGTTCAGTCCCTCACAACAACATGGCCAAAACAAAAAAAAAGGAACTGCCCTTCCCAGTGATGTGACATGTGAAGCTGTTCAAATCCAAGTAGACTTTAGGATGTCATATGAATTTTAAAATTAATTGTGAGACATGCTCTAACAATACAGTTTAATGCTTATAATACTTTTTTACACAAATTTTGGGCTTTAGAAGGTAAGACTAGTAGACAGAGATTCTTACCCTAGGAGGTAGTGGAGGTCCAGAGAGTTTGAAATGGTTCACCAAAGTCCCAACTTGGGGAAAAGACATAACTTACAGGAAATCTGACTTACGCAATTGACAAAAAGTGCGGACTTCTGCCCTTGTGTTTGTGGAGCAAGGCCACAGTCCTGAATGAGATGTCCAGACTAGCGCTAGCTGATCAGTCACCTCTTGTGCTTGGATCTGACACAGAGCTCAGGGTGGAGCAATTTGCCATTCTGTCTGAGTTTTTTACCACCTGCCCTGTGATTGAGGTGCGCTGGACAGATACGCTCCTGCAAGTTAGTTGAAGGAAGATGATGAAGTCTAGCAAGAGCTTAAGGTCTCATGGATCACAGAGGCGACTCTCCAACAGGTTCTGGACCCTCAACTCCAGGGTCCGTCTTTGGTCAGGGAGCTTCCATATATTTCCCTCATACCTCATCCACAGCTATGCGCTGCTGCTACCAGCAACAGCCAGGGTGGTTCTGTCTTGCTAGAAGCCTGGAACTGTCAGTTAGAAGTTGTGGCGATTGGAGAACAAAGATAATTGAAAGGCATGGACTTGATTTCAAGAGCTCCACCTTCTTTAGTGCCAAATGCAATGAAACACTCATAACACATATGACAACATCCTTATAAATTTTTATCGTATTTTAGGCGGGAAAAGTGAGTGCTTGCTTATTGGATTAGAAGAATTATTTTTTACTTGAAAACCTTGTTTTTAATCTTTAAAGTACCTGCTAAGATGAAAGTCGAAACTAATTTATCTTAAAGCTGTAGAATGTCATTTATTTTAATAAGCTTCAGATAGCATTTTCTTTCTTTCTATGCTTTCTAGATAAATCTTTCATTCTCTAATATTAGTGTGTTTAGTGGGGAGCAGATATCGTCTGTGAAATAAGTTTTGATATTTCACAACTGGCCCTTCTAGCAGGTTTAGACTCTGATATGCTGTATTGAAAATCAGTTCCATCTGCTAAATTGACTAATCTGGAATGTATATAGTACCAGGTTACACTGATTGTAAACACTCTATGTTTATAAACCAAACGCTTTAGAGGGTGCATTAACTCATTCAGATCAATAGTAAATTGCTGAAATTATAATAAAATGATACTTTATAAATCTGTAACTAGAGAACAGACAAAAATAGCTCACTGGGTTACCCAAATATGTGGAGTGATGTAAAATACAGTGTTGGCAAATTTAGGGAAAATACAGCTGTTCAATCGAACGTATACTCCCAGGTGTGTGTGTGTGTGTGTGTGTATGTGTGTGTGTGTGTGTGTGTGTTTATTACTACTAATATTAACAAGCTAACACACTGTTTTAGCAAAAACATTCATCCTCAAGATACATAATTTGCTTTACAAAATGCCCCAAGGTGAATCTTTGATTGTCTTACCCTGATTCTGCATTGACTTCATAGATTCTGTGCTTCCTTCATAAAATAAATGCTTTACGTTCTTCCCCTTGGCATGTCACAGGTCTGTTACCTGTGACTGGGTTTCCACTCAGACCAGCATCCCAAAAGGGTCCATCTCCTGAGGCATTTTTTTCTGATGCTTTCTCTGAGACTTGGCTTTTTACATTACAACCATTAGAAAGAAGTATATAGGAAAGGATTAAATTCAGAGCCTTTAAGGCTTTTTTAAAAAAAGAACACTTGATTTGGGGAAAACAGAAGCATGTGTGACAGGTAATTATTTGGATATTCTTAACCACTTTCTTGGCATATAGAAATTACCAAGATGATTTTAACCACTTTAGTCAAGATGGCTATTTAATTTTGTTTTCAAAAATCAAGTGATTTTACTAATTAGCATTTCATGTCAACATACCCTAGAGAAAATGTATAACATTTGAAGACAATATTGAAAGAACCACAACTGTTTAGATAGAATTACACTTAAAAATAAATTATCTGTCTAGCATGAACATTCCATTTTGCTTACAGTTTTAGTTTCTTTTTATTTTATACCAGTGTCTATAGTATTTAGAACCAACATTCATATTATATTCTGAAAAATCTTTTCTCCTTCCAGCATATCTCAGCTTTCTAAAAAGGAAGTAAGCATCATTTTGTCTAAGTTTCTTAGTTTGCATGGACTCCAAGATTAAGAGATTTGCAAGACCCTATAGCAAATTAATGACAAACCTCAACTAGATTCTTCAGTACCCTTATTCTAACTCAGTTGGTGATAAAGTCAATTTGGGTCCCTTTTGAGGGTGGTATCTTGAAGATCAGTGTGCAGGTTTAAATCTCAGCCTCTCCTAACGTAGTTGCTGATTGCTAGATGACATCTATTAAATGGGACAGTCACTGCAGAAGCTACATTCTGAACAAATCTTTGGACCATGTTTGGAGTGTTTCCTTGTCCTGGACAAAGCTCATCTTTAGGGGCGGATAATCCCTAGTCATGGGGTCTGTCCTGTTCATTGTAGGGTGTTTAGCAGCATTCCTGGCCTCTACCCAATAGAAGCCAGTAGCATGTGTCCTAACTCACATTAGTTAGGGCTACCAAAAATGTCTCCATATTTTACATTTGTATTTGCAATGCCCACTGCTCGGGGCAAAATCACGCCTAATTGAAAATTAGTGCTGTAGAAGATATTTACGTCCTAATCAAGTCATTTTTAAATAAACTGGTCAGTCCTTTGAATGCAAAAGCAACTTACTTGGCTATGTTTTGCTGCTTTTCAGCCACTTGTAGCTACTATTTGAACAGAATCATGGACCTTTTGTTGTCCAAAAATATAGATGTATCTGTTTACCTTATGCAGGAAAATCACATCATAAACCTCTCTGCTTATTTATCTTAAGTTGCTCTATTTTTAGCTTTTAAAAGTGAACTGTTTTTAGCTAAATAAATACAGATGTTATTTCAGACAACGGCACAACCGGACTCAAAATCCACAGAGATAAGGATGGGGTAAAGGGAAGGAAACACAAGGATAAAATTGCAGCCATCATTAACAAGACTTAGGCAAATTAAGACTGAAATTAGCTCCTCCACACGTGAATGCTGTGTGTCAGACTTTGGGTTACCTATTTCAGTTTTCATGCAGTATGTAGTATGTAAATCAAAGGTTTATTGTTATTCTTGTTGTTTAACCTCAAATGTAATCAAGAATAAGGAACTGTAAATGAAAGCCTCATCTATCCCTTATTAACGTGTCTTTTCATGGGAAAAATAATATTAAGTTTCCATTTCTGTAAGCTAAACAACAACACATTAAGAGCTATCAATTACCAGTCAGTTTCCTATCTGTGGACCAATAAGAAGGCAAGGTGGCCAGTTTCACATCTGTTTTGGGTGAAAGGCTGTTCCTGTCTGTGGTACTTAAAATTTAAAGAACTTCTGTTATTATACAATTGGGAATCCTCAGGGAGTAAAATGTTAATGAAATCCATAACATGCTCAGATTTTATGATAGCAGTTCGAAGAAATTCCTTTGGTGGGGTTTGTTGATTTCTGTCCCCGTGGTAATAATTGTACCTTTTACAGAGTGCATTAAATGTTCACATTTAGGAGCAATGGCCACGTTTACACAGCATGTAATAGAACACACCCATTCCTGAGCTTTAAATAACTTTCATATTGTAGTTGGAAAACTGCGAAGCAAGAACTGCATGTTCTGTAGAAGTGGAGGGACCTATCGTTTGAAACTTCTGGCACATTCACAGCCACTTTCTCCAGAGATGCAAGAGAGGTGCATGCCCTGGAAATTGCAGCGCTCAGGTGTAGGGGGGGGGTTCTGCGCCTGAGTGCAGTTCTCATTTAATGCACCACTTGAAAGCTTCACATCAAAATGGCAGTTTTGATCCACGTCAACATAGCAGTTTAGGATGCAGACCTGAAATGAGATACACACACACACACACACACACACACACACACACACACACACGCACCACACACAAACATGAGTGCAAGGCAAACAGACTATTTCCTTTATCCAGTCTCCTCTCCCCTCCCTAAGCCATCTAATCTCATTCAATTGTAGGTTCAAATAAAGAGAGGAAAGTAGATTAAATTTTAAAATGTTCTGTAAATCCCAATAGTAATAAAATGCATTATGCTTTTATATTTCCAAGTATCGAACA
This sequence comes from Hystrix cristata, assembly GCA_004026905.1. NCBI lineage: Eukaryota > Metazoa > Chordata > Mammalia > Rodentia > Hystricidae > Hystrix > Hystrix cristata. The sequence goes on from PVJO010000034.1 coordinate 225,163, forward strand.
GAGTAAGCATTTGAGGCTAATTGCACATGTTATGACTCAGAATAATCACACATGCACTTGTGCAAGTGACGTGCATTTTTTCTCAGCTGTCTTTGCCTCAAGGGGTTAAAAATACATAGACGACATTCTCCTAATTGCCTTCCTTCAGGAGAATGAGGTCTTAATTCTACCTGCTTTATTTTTCTTACAGTTCTAAAGCTTTAAACTTCTAAACTGCATTTTATGGATTTAGCCCAAAAAAATTAAGTAAGCTTTTTTATTCTTTTAGGAAGCCTGAAAAGGCTATTGATGAAATTCTTCAGGGGGTGGGTGATTGGATGAGACAGCTTCTCCAGTCCTTTCAAGCATTTAGGGTTCCATGATTCCATTAAAACTAAATGTACTCTATCAGCTAGTGCTCTGAGCTCACCTAAGATGAAAATGTAACTATATGGAGTATAGCTGGAATTCATTTTAAATATTATTGATAATCATGTGAGGCAGCATGTAGCAATTTTTTCCATTAAAAAGTTTTTCCTTAGATTAAATAATAGTTTGGGTTGGCTTCACCAGAAAGCTTATCAGGGGGTTTCACATCGAAACTTCACCAGCGGGGCCTGTTTTGGGGGTTCTTTTTGCTGGCTTGCAGGGAGGTGCGGCCCACAGGGGAGATGAGACGAAGCCCAAACAGTGCATCTTTCGTGTCCCTTCACTCCTCGAAGGAACTGACTGTAAAGCAGGGGGCTTATGCACCATGACAGATGGTTCACACCCCAAAGTCCCGCCAATACCCAGTCTTTGTTCCTTTCTTAAAATGACAAATACCACCTTCAGTTCTGAGCATTTTATAAGCCAGAAGATGACCCAGAAAAATGAAGGAGAAAAAGCAGTGCCAGGGATCCAGCTGTTTGAAGAAAATCTTCATACTTGTCTCATGCTTCTGGCCTGGCATGTTTACTCAAGGCGAATGCTGATACCAGGAGATCCCACCTCAAAAGGCAGAGAAAGACTGAGCCCCAGGCGGCATGCAGGCTGGTGGCTACAGGCACAAGGAGTTTGACAAAGCCTTAAGTTCAATGATCTGGAAATGAAATTTCAAATTTCTAGTGGGAAATAGTCCCAATAATGAAAGGAGGTTAGAAAACCATACAAAATGTGAAATATTGATGAAAAAGTTTTGTATTTCTGGAGGCACATGGAACTTATGGTGAGAAAAGAAAATAAGGGTTTTTTTAAGGTCCTAATTTTGACCCAGTGAGGATATAGCATACCAAATTCTACTGGTTGCTTAAACAGATTTTTTTAAAAATCCAGATTAGTCATGCTCAATCAGTAACATTTTATAGCACGTGCATTATATGATTCCTTGTGCATGAACAGATGTTTCCAAATATTACATGCATTTATAAGGATGCTATTATTTATTTAGAAAGCTCCAATGCCCAAATGAAGGAATTCATTTACTTAACAATTATTTACCATCTAAAAAAATCACCAATACTTTTGTGCACTTAGTATATTTGCCATAAAAATCAATTACTAGTAAATAGATAAATCCTATTTATTGAGACAAACATGGGAAGTATCTTATATGACCTCCATCCGGACATCCTTTTGTTGTCTAGGATGTAAGGCAACAAGAAGGAGGCAGCTAGAGGTACTTCAGGCTTCCATCTGTATGTGTAGAACTTCAGCTCTAATTATCAACTTCTGCCATAGCAGAATCCAGTGCTCTTAACGGGGGAACATCGCTGCATTCCAGATGAGTTTATATGAACATCTGTTGATCTACTTATCTCTCTTTAAAATGTCTGGATTTCGAATATTTATGTTTCTCATATAAGATTCATCTCAATTAAAATCTTTTTATCAAAAGTAATTCAAACAGATCAAGAATCAGTTTGCTGCATTTCTTTTTAAATCCTGCCAGTTTTATTAAAACTATGCAGTGTGATGTGCTTTAATCCGTAACTTGCATGGCTGTATGGAATAGATGCCTTTCTCCGCATTTCCCAATATGTGCCTTAGCTCTGTTTTTTCTGCCAAAAAGCCTCCTGTCCAACCCCACCTGACCACAGTTACATATAGCAGCATGGCCACGCCTACCAAGAGACAGTTCATCTTTTGCCACCACCAAGTGTGTGGTTGAAATAGATGCACCCGACCACATGTTAAGGGTTGATGACCGTGCATTAAGGGTTGAACACAAGTCACCATTCCTGTTGTGTTGAGGACTCCAGGCAGTGCTAGGAGAGGAATAACGTGGTGTGTTTAGAGTGGCATCTGTGCTGGTGCTCCTGTGGTTTACATGTTGTCATGCAGATGCATTTTTCCTATTCTGTGACCCAGGCTGATATGCGTGAAATTAGTAAAATGAATTTTGTTCACAGTGCGAGAACGGATTGTAGTTCTGTCCACTGATTACATTTGGAAGGCAGAGGGACAGCATGGCCTTCAGAGCACAGAACCAGGCCATACTTTGCCCCTAACTTCGGATTGAAGCTATCAAGTCACTGCTCACTGCAAAACACCTCTTTCTTCCTTATTTTCATTTTGCACCTCCAACCGTGAGATTCTACCAGGATTGTTTCTTTCTCCTGCTCCAGGCTGGCATTTGCTCCATTCAAAACCGTAGACACCTCCTCATTCCCCTAAAAAAAAACACACTCACTTGTGATGTCTAATTACAAATGATTCTCTTACAGAGTAACTCTTTGAAAATGCATTTTTCCAAGGCTTTCCTCATCCCTTTTAGAAATGTTTTAGGGAAAGAATCAGAATACAGTTCCTGCGAGCATGGTAAGTTTCCAACAGGGAACACACCACTGACCAAATATTAAATCGTGAAGTTCATTTCATCTGTTCCCAGGAATGATTGGCATCCCTTCAGCGACTAACTGTTTACACATGATTTCTGACAACCAGCTGTACCTAGCAGCCTGTACTTTCTCTTCTTTCTTGTCTCCAGGGTAGCATTCTTTATAACCTTAGGCGGGTGGCCGACTTTAATCTCTGTAATCCCATCAGCTCCTTGCAGGATTTTTAATGCCAAGTAGAGGAGTTTTTGCAGACACCTGCACTTGCAGATTTTCCATCAACGTGTGAAACTCTCATTACCCAGAGAAGCCCACCTTGATCACTGAGACATACATGGAAAACCAGTGTAAAGGGATGCTGTCAAAGTTTATAGGCCAACTGACTGATTTAGACCATCACCCCCATCTGTAAGTCTTTAGTGTCCAGAAATTCACTCTTGTGTTTATTTTTGAATCCAAGTTTTCAGGAGAAAGGAGAAAAATTAAAGGCATGTCTTACTGCAAAATTAATGATCAACAAGCCATTGTTTGTGCTGGAATAGGCAGATGCTGGGTACAAGTGTGTGTTTATTTAGGAATCAGCACAGTTGTGCAGATAAAACTTTGGGTTGAGTGGAAGAGCTTTTGGAACAGAAAGATACTTTACTGGCCATTTAATATTTTCTAGATCTCTTAGATTTGAAAATCTCTTTAAGTTGTCTGGAGGCTGGGAAAGTGTCAGAGCATCTATAGTTGTGTGTTAGAAAGGTGCCACACTGCTTTTCCTCGTTGTGGAGACACCTCTGGTGCTTCTGCCAGGAGGCTTGTGCGTGTGACTGCTTCTCAGGATCAAGAGAAAAGAAATACAAAGATCTCAGAAGACCTCAGATCTGCATCCATTTCCTAACCACAAAGACCTATATTTGTAACAGACTAAAAAATGATATGTGAATTAGATGAAACCACGATGGCCCATTAATGCATTACCTATAGTGATGCAGTGAGATTTTGATGTTGTTAACTTTTACAAAAAGACAAGAAAGGTATGGAAGTCTAACATCTCAGATACATAAACATCCTGTGGACATTATGCTTGCAACTAACATAGCTCTAAAATAAGAAGATGGAGGAGAAATTGGAGTGAGGTCTTTGAGACTATTGAATAGATGTAGTAAGAAAGTTATTTAATTGCAACTGCTCTTTGGGGTAATTTCCAGGAAAAGAGTTACTAAATCAATGAGAGTTCACTAGAGAAATAAATTAAAATGAATACTTCACACAGGGTGAGCCCAAACAAGGAAATTCACTGAGACTCTAGTTTTAAGAAGTGGACTTTTCAAAAGGACTGGAAATTTTATGACTAGTTATAATATTTGCACTAAGAAATACCAGGGTAAGAAGAATCACATTCCTCATTTAAGAGTACAAGTTGGTTCCATGATCACTTTAATATTGACTTTAATGACAGGCATTTGGCTTTTGTTTGAAGAAAAAGAGGTTCAGAGCTCGCCAGCAATATTGGAATGTAACCCAGCACTGAATTTAAATTCAGCAAACCTTTATGGCCCATCTGGTAAGGATTAGGGATATGTGGAGATAGGTGAATTTAAAGTGCAGATGACTCTGTCCTTCCTTCAAAGGAATTATAATCTAGGTACTGAAGGTAAAATTAGACACATACGCACACATCGTTTACCCAAACCACTAAGGGAAAGATATATTAAGTCCCATTCTAATGGTTAATGTGTGTGTATATATATATGCATCATTATGATCTTTATAATAACTGGAAGAAGTAACTGAATAGGCCAAGCACTGGTTTTCTGTTGGGTAGAGAAGAAAACTAAAGCCTGAATTAGCTTCAGTTCATTGGACTGACTCTCTCCAGATCACCCTTTAGTGACCAAGCCACACAGCCACTTCTGGGATTTCCACTTTTTGGCCACCACATGCTGGCTGCACCACCCAAATTCCCCCTGTACACCCAGAATGTATGGAGTAGTTTGAATGCACTCTGCTTGCTTTGCGTGGTGATTTGTTAACTGCTTGGTTTTTCCCTCACTGCCCAGAGGACAAAAATCTTGTAACGTTCTCTCCCTTTCACCTAAGCCCCTAGCACTTACTTGTGTTATAAATGAATCATTTTCAGTCACTCTGTTTCCTCCTCAATGGAATGGATATTAGAAACACAGCTACCCATCACTATAAACTCACGTTCTCAACGCACTGACGTCTCCTTAAACATTTAAGGAGCCAATAGTGTGATCTGATGGCAGAGAAATCCCTGCAGAAAACCTCACGTGGGTTTTATGCTGTTCCATCGAAATGTTTCCCTTTCAGTGTTGACGTAAATGTCAGTTAATGCTGCAAATGTACCACGGGGCTGGAGAGAGAAGTCTCTCTGACTCACACGGCTGGAGTTCGTCTAGTTCCCAGGAACGCCTGCATCCCCAGAGGCACCACAAACACACATTTTACCAGAATTGCCTCCACAGTGCTGCACAGGATCATGAGCCTGAAGTGTAATTACAGTGAAGATTTCACTGTCACTCCGTCACTAGCCAAACAGTTCAAGATCAAGACCCTTGGACCACACGAAGTCCCACAGAAAGGACATTGTGTGTGTGTGTGCGTGTGTGTGTGTGTGTGTGTGTGTGTGTGTGTGTATGTCTGTGTCTGTGCAGGGTGTGGGCCGGGGGAGTGAAGGACACTTACCCTTGCTCTCTAAAAGAATTTGCCAACAGATATGAGCTAGAAAGAAAATATTCATAGTATCAAATATTTTCTAATGTAGGCAATTGGGCGAGATGTTCTTCTTCTGCCTTTAGCTCATCAGCCCTGGCCACTTCCTCAGCCAAAGCCTTATCCTACCTTATGAAGGGCAATTTGAATGGTTGGAATCACCTTTTTTCCATAAAGCCCTTCCTATCACCTTCTGCACAAAGTGTACCTTCTTTGCTGGCTGGGGCGGCACTTTTTACCTTCAGTTTGATGTCATTCTTGCCGTATAGTCCCATGTGCCCCTAGAGGCTGGCACACATACATGTGTGTTGAATTGAATGAACTGGGCGTTTTTATCTGGATGCTTGGCATACTTCAGTTTAATTCTGCGTGTTTGGCTTGGGCACCTTTGGGAGGTACCGTGACTGGACTTCAGGACACAGCTATGTGAGTGTGCGCCTGGCCCATAGGGCCTGAGCAAGGGTCGTACTTGATCTGTGTCTCAGTCTCCTCCTGCCTTGTGCACTGGGAGATGATGCATAGAAATTCAGCACTTAATCGCTGGATGCTGTGGCACATGCCTGTAATTGAGCTACTCAGGAGTCAAGAAAACCAAAATCAAAAAGAAAAAAATGAAATTTAACACCTAGTATAATACCCAGCACATAGTGACTGTCCAAAAGATATTTTTAATAATAATGATCCATATTTTAGCTACATCATACAATCCTCCTAAAATGATGTGCAGACAGAATAAGTTGTGCTACTGAATTGCATCCAGGCCAGTTATCTACTATTCAGTTACTGTGCACTCTGCTTTGGTGAGGACAGTACCAGGACCAGAGACACACATACATAATCTGCTGGTCTTACAGGATATCCAGGGCTGCCACACATGGACAAACATCAGTCTCACCTGACCCAGAAGCTTGCTCAGGCCTGCCCCAAGCATTTTTGACCTGCTAGTCTTTTCCTAGAAGAACCCTTTCCTGGCTTCCCATGGGTGTTGCAGGGTTATGGCAGGTAAACACCGACCACCCATGACCTCCATGGAACAAGCGCTTGCTAAGCCTTCGTTAAGTAAATCCAGCCAGCAAGACCAATACCATGACTTTCCCATAAGGCCTTTGACTGGGAGATTTGCCTCCCTTTGTACACAGTTGAGGCTGGCTACAATTGTTTAAAAACTGGAGCATGCTTATTTTTCTCTGTTCAGAAATTCTAGTTAGGCATTTTTTAAGTTTTTTAACTGACACAAAAATATAGAAATTGTGTGTACTAATGGGGTACCCCGTGATGTTTCAATATATGTAAATACTGTAATGTTTATATCAGGATAAACATATCTGTTTCCTCAAATAAGTATCATTTCTGTATGGTGAAAACATTAAAAATCCTTTTTTTAAGCTTTTTGAAATATACAGTACATTATCTATAATCACCCTACACTGCAATAGCACACCAGCGCTCCTTGCTTCTATCTAATTATGCAGTTCGGCAATTTTTATTATAAAGCTTTTAAGTTAAATTGTGAGCCAAGTTCCTGGGGATTATATTTGGCCTGTTCTGAGTACTTGTCCTCTTTCCAGATCAAAGGATTAGGCTCAGGTTTTAAATTAAATGTAACTTACAAATAGACATTCAAAAATGTTCACTGCAAGCATTAAGTCTCTGGATCTTTTGCCATCCAACCGGAGCGCCTGAGCATCTTATTTGGAAGAGGGGGCTGTTGAAATGTCATCTTCTGGCCTTGCTACTTTCTGAGGTACCCATCTGCTAGTTCGCATGACACTGAAGCAAGTTTTTATTTTGAGGTAAAGAAGATTTCACTGGTTGGGGTGAAATGATTTTAAACAATCTTTTCGAAAGCGTTAAGATTTAATTGGCCCCTCTCTTTAACTTGCCATGGGCGTTTTCAATTGCCTTCAGCACTGAGCACTTACATCCCAGAGTCTATCCGCTTCGGTGTTATTTCATTTTCTTTCTTGGTTATGAGAATGTACTGTGCTTTGGTATCCAGATTTCAGTAGGCTATTAAGTAAGAGAGGAATTGAAAATGAGACTTCAGTCTAGTTTTTCTGAATACATTTGTATCTAAGAAGAAAAATGCTGTTTTGATATTTATCTTAAATGCATTTCATAAAATAAGCCACGCGTCTTCTGATAGGGCATCCTGGTTAGGTGCAGAGCCTGGTGCTGTATCCATCACTATGAGTGACACTGGCGAGTGCGGAAGGGGTCTGTGCCCCAGGACAGCACTCCTCTCCTCCACACTGGGCTGATGGCCTCCATCCCGGATGATGTGGGTAGCCGGATTCCGGAAACCTCTCCAGTGGAAGCGCTCAACTAGTAACCTGCCGCGCAGAGCCCCTCTTGTTTCTTGCCAACTTTAACAATGACAGCAGATTTCACTATTCAAACAGAACCAGATGGAACTGCAGTTCAAAGAACATGTCAGAATTAAATACTTCTTTCTTAATTAGTTGCTTCTGAGTTATGCAAAATAAATTAACATGAGAATGGAAGAATGTGCCATGAATCCAGATGCCACCCACAGCCCACACAAGCATTATCTTCTTTTATCTGGCCAGAATGACAGAGGTCACCTTGTTGGGGACTTCATTTTTCTTGCCCTTTTCCTTCTTCTGTTCTTGTAAGCACGGTAACAATCAGAGAAGCCAGGCTTTCCCTGCCTCTGGTCTGTAACAGCCTTATCTAATGTTATTCCAACTGGTCGGTTAAGGCTCACATCTTCTGGTAGGAAAATACAGCTATTCATTCACTTGGAATTGTTTTACTATCAGCAAAGTTTTAGTAGCAACTAACAGTTTGTTTCTACCTCCCAAAATGCCTTCCTTTCATTTAACTATGGAGAAAAGGTTTAATTCAGGCAATTAAGACTAAAAAAGAGAATTGATGAAATTCTTCCTGTACATACTGCAACTTTTCTTGTACTTAGATATTTTTTTCTTTCCCAGAATCTTAAAATGCTTATTCATTGTCTTTTGCTAAAAATGATCCCTAGCCACAGTCTTGTTTTTCAACACTCTAATTATTTGCAGAATTGTACTTCCCAGGAGCCAACATAAATCCTAAACTGATAAACAAAGTAGTCATAAATGGTCATGTATTCCTATAATTGTACAAAATATATAATATCTAGAAAGAAAAGCTATTTGGATTTCATCATTATTGACTAAGAAAGCATAAGTTCCCTTTCTAATACTTATGGATTTAAAATATGAATTGTGGACAGAAGGGATGTACTATTTCTTCAGTGGGCCATTGTCTGATCTGGGGTACAAATTAGAGTTCAACCACTGATAAATTATGGTAACTCTGAACAAGGTACACATATCACTTTTTTCCTCAGTTTATTTGCCCATGAAATCTCTCTAGTATGATGGCTATAAGAATTGAAAGAGATAATACATATAGATTTTACCCTTAAAAATACTAGAAATTGCCTTGTGAATGTTCTATTAATAAAAGTAATTTCAGCTATCAACATTTTTATATGTAATACAATAATAGCAACAAAATACATAAAGAGGTAGAGAATTACCCTACTAGCTATTGTTAGTAACTGGGAGAAGTCTGACAGCCTAAATTTCAGGAACACAACAATCAGGCCATGAGTTAAGCCCACACAACCTAGCATAGCAGTGATGTTCGCATGCTTAGACTCTGTCAGAAAACATGTGTTTTATCTAAGGAAATGAGACAATTGCTGAAAAATATTTTCTTTAGCCTGTAGTGTCAAGTGATTAATTAAACAGCTTTTTGAGTCATCAGAGATGCTGTACAAAAAATTCAACATAGTCTTCCTTAACCCCCCCAAAAATATTTTCCTGTTTTTAATCAGATCTCAGTTCTTTGTCCTTGATTTTTTTCAGCATGTTGTACTGACCTGTCTTGGGAGCGTTAAAAGCGGGCAAACACCCTAGCCAGTAGTGCAAGCTCAATAGGCAATGTTTTATTGAGCAAGACAGATTTTCGTTTTAGAAATGAAGCTTCCCACATTATGGCATTACCAATAGCTGGTTATGTGTTATTGTAGAAAGCAGTGATATTCATTTCATGGCTCAAAGGCCGCCTGCTGCTGTTTAACCAGCAGTTTGCAAAGATTTGTTGCATGATTTACTACACAATGCTAAAACGTGCTGCTTTGTCCTCGAGTGATTCTGAGTAAAATGTGTGCCTCTTCTTGCTTCTCTTTATCTGCGGAATGTGTTTCCTGTCACTATTAAGACAATGCCATGGCCATAAAGTATGTGTGGGTTGTTCCTGGAGACATCTGATGACAAAGAGCAGGTCAGAGCATGGTTGGGACCCAGAGCCACAGAAGGCCCTCAGGTCCCAGGACCTGCCACATCACTGCCCCGACCCCAGGAGGAGAAAAGCATTACTGCTTTCTTCTGCTTGGGTACTTTCCCGATCTAAAATGAAAAGCTTGGGATTTCCTCTTCTATGTCTGCTAACAAGGCCTTCTCTTTGTGCATGGGCTGCAATGGAAGTAAGATGTGGGTGGACGTTCTACATCGGTTTAGAATTTTATATGGATATTGGAAACAGAAGGTCATGAGAGGTCATTTCTGTGATGGTGCTGTGTAAGCTAATTCAGAAAGCAGCCACTGAAATTCGAATGGACTTTAATCAACTTTGTAAGATTGTCTGCATACCACCAGATAAGTACCAGATGTTTGTGTGTGTCACACACACAGGGAAACGCTCAACAATGTGAGTGAACACATTTGATGCTGGGTTCCACGTGTGCCCGGTCCCTCTCCACGCACCTCATCACCACCCCTCATGGTAAACTGAAGTCCACACTGGACTCAGATATGACTCTAATCTTCTACTTTAAAATAAGGCAGGTGGGAAGTAATGGTATTCTTTCAAAATCAGAAAATGGTGAGTGGAGCAGAGCTGACTGGGTTTGGGGAACAGGATACTTAATTGTGGTTATTATGTGTCTGGATTTTATGGAAAGACATGAATTGTTGTTTAGGACAGTGAGTCCTCCAAAATGCAGAGGGGTGGCATTATGGAATGCTGCCCTGGGGTGTGGCTTTGCCTTTCCCGCTGCTTGTCTTGGGTCAACAATTGTGTCTATTAGAATGTGAGGTTAGTGACAGCTCATTCTAATTCAGAAAGCTAAAGCTCCACAAGGATGGCCAGCGATTGGTTATAAATGGTATTCATGACAACTGATCATTTTGACTTCAAGCGGAACAGAGGACACATTTTTGGTACCTCGGTACCTTTTTTTATTTTTTATTTTTTATTTTTTCTTTCTTTTTTTTTTTTTTTTTTTTTTTTTTTTTGGTGCTGGGGTTTGAACTCAGGGCCTTGAGCTGGCTAGGCAAGCGCTCTACCACTTGAGCTAAATCCCCAACCCCAGGTACCTTTTTTTAAAACAAGTAATCTCTACAGTTGTAAGGGAAACACTTAGACCACTGACCATGTGTAATTTCATTCATTAATTTCCTACTGCTTACTTCTGCACTTCCTGTTCCTCCTTCTCTCTGGAACATCCATGCTCACTGTGTCCATTTAAAAGAACCTACTATGTATCCTTCACAACCTGGGCCTAAAAGTCAGGTGTGAAATTTCTCCAGTTTCTCCTACCTCTAATTCTTCTATAATTTGTTTCCGTCACCTCATTCTGTAATTGTTTGCTTGTGTTTCCCACATTTTTACTGCTCTTTGTATGCTAACTACTTAATACAGAATTTAGCAGATAAGCAATAGGAAGTGTTCACTAAGTGAATGTCAGTCAATTGAGTAAATCCAATACCTAAACATTCACAAGTAGCTAACTGACAAAACAGATTTCGCTCTGCTAACCACACCATTGAATACCATTGGGAAACCATTAAAAATAATGATATAGAAAAATATATGATTAGTATGAAAATATACCCATAAAGAAAAAGGCAGGTTATCTAGCATAAAGGTAACATGACTACATTTTTATAATAGCAAAATATACAAGTATTCATATAGGTTTTGCATAGAAAATAATCTGGATTGCTATATTATCAATTATCCTTTCCCAATACTGGTCTCATGGAGAGTTGATAGAAGGAGATTTCTAGAATCTTTAGTACATTTTGGGAATTTCAAATAGGCATCTATTTGCTATCCAGAAAAAGGGATACTTTTGTAAAGAAATCATAGAAGTCTGAGAGGAAGTAGAGCAGGAATGTAGCACAGTAACTTGATTGATGGAGACACGAGCTGTGCACAGAACATACAGGGACCGTGAAACTCCCTCAGTCACTGGGCCAAAAAGATGAAAAGGTTATTTCCAGTCAAAAAGAAGCAGAAAAGGTTACTTTAAGGCAAAAGGACTTTATATGCCAAGACAGGCTGTCAGAAAAAGCTTACCTTCTGTTTGGTGTTACAAATATTTTGATGTGGCTGGAGAATACAGTTGAAGAGGAAGAAGTGCAGCAGGAGAGACCAAAAAGGGTAGACTGAGGTCACTATCCTGATTAGCAGAGAAAGATATGCCAGGAAACAGGTTTGTGAAGGATGAAAAAAGCTGTTCCCGTACCTGTTCAGGTTTGTAAATAGGCCTGCAAACAAAACAGACAAAAGACAGATTAACAAGAAAAAAAGCATACAAATTCTAGTAAGATTTTTAATTTAATGTCACTGGGGCTTCATAGAAAAGAAATAAAAACCCAAAGAAGCAGTTAGACTTGGGCGATCGTATCCTATTTTAACAATGGGCAATAAATTGTGGAGAAGCAACCTGACAAAGGGCGTATGGGCTTCTAGGGCCACCAGTAAGTTGTAGGGAAGTATAGGCGGTAAAGTAGTGGGAAATATGTGCCATTTCAGTAAAGTTTGTTCTTAAACACTCCTCTCAGTGCGGAATCTCAGACTGCAGTGATTTTTTAAGAGTTGTTGCCCTCCCCGTAAGGGAGCTAGAGTTGAAGCCACCTGCACAAAGGGAAATATGTGCCCTTCTGTAGGCAGAAAGAGTAGGACAGAGAACTTTTCATGCATCATTTGATTCTCAGTTGCCTTCAGCTCAGAATAGTCTTTACACCATAGTGGCAAATTTGGGGACTGACCTTTTCTAGACGTCTTCAAATATAAACACCAAGACCTAAGTGCTCTGGCTCTCCTGGCGGACACTAGTGGCTAAGCCATGATGCATACAAGGCAGGGCAGTGTCTCTCCAATTTGCCACTCAGACTTCTCTGGCACTTTAGCTGTAAGCATGACTTGTTTCTCAAGAGAATTCCCCAAAGGCACTTGGAGTGAAAGGGCTCTTGGAAGGAACTGCCCTGATGTTGCCATGAGAATCACAGTGCTGGGGAAGCTGCGTCTTGTTCAAGTTCTGGGTCCCATCCGGTTTTAATTGCATTGGTTTAGGTCCCAGCCCTCAGCATTTTGTAAGACCACCATCCATCTTTACTAAACCCAGTGGCAGTAATGCTAGGAAGAAAAATGAAATGAAATCTCAAGTATCCCAGTGTGGCAAATAAGAGAATCTGCAGAGTTTTAAAGCACAGCAGGGAACTTTATGCAATTATAAGGGGAGGTTGTAATGCATTTCATTGCTGTGGAGAGAAGAAAATATCTTTTCTTTTTTATGAGTGATTCTTGCATCTGTTTTTTGGGCCTTTGTATCTGGGATTTTGGACATTTTCCTGTGTTGTGTACTAGTTAATTTCTATCTACTGCTCCTTTCTCTAATGTTAGCTGTTTCTTAAAGCTAGGATTCTTCTAGTTGGCATCAGTTAACTTCTTTCCTACCTAGTAACTACATTTCACTCAAAAAAACAAAATTATAGAATTAGGAAAAGAACAGCCAGAGAATTAAGTTCTAGAGTTATTTCTAACCAGGTCGAGCTGAATGATAGGGGATTTAATCATTTCCAAACTGGAGAGCCATCTGTAAGTTTGACAGGAAGAGTTTATTTAAATAGCTCTGCTTCATGCTCCCTTGGACTTCAAGATTTTAAGGACCCTTCAGCTTGAAAGTGGATGTGGCATTGGGCAAGACTCAGTGGACAGCCAGAAAAGCACTAAGTGTCCTGAGAGTGTTTGAAAACAGTTGAATTGTCCAGCACAACCATGTCTGGAGTGCCCATTAACTTTCAAATTGCAGTGTTAGGAAATCAGCGAGTTTTTGCAGTAACTTAAAATCACCTATTTGTCTGAAATCCAGTGAGATTTAGGTGGCCAGATAGCATTCAGAACACCCAGCCAAATGTGATTTTTAATCAAGCAATTAATGAACCAGGTATTGGTATAAGCTTGTCCCAAATATTAACATGGAATATAATTAAATTAAAATTATTTCTTTTCTAAACCAGAAGTGCAAGTTTAACTAACTCCTTTTTATTTGCTAACTGTGGTCATCATTGATCGCCTCCCCCTTTTGAAATTTGTACATGAAGGGGATAGAAAGTTTAAAATATTCATTCAAGGTACTATGGTTCAGTTTTGGGGAAAAATACAAATTTCAGTTAACAAGTATATGTACTTGACAAAAGTATGTTGGGTAAATGTTATGTGTTAAATTAAAATTTAAAACATCCAAAATTATTTCCTAAAATATTAATTTCTACTAAAATCTTGTTCTTCTTTTCCTCTCAAATTTGGAGGAAGCATGCAGAGCATAGAATTTACATTCTTTAAATCAGGGAAATGAAATATTGTTTGCCATTGAATGGTACCCCCGTTCTTCCCAGAGGAAATCTCCTACAGTAGTATTTTTTTTTAATTTTTAGTACATGTTTGCAGTCCATAATGATTAAATTCCTCATGTGGAGTTGGTACATGTACATAACACTTCTTAATTCTTTTTCCAACCCCTTCCCCTTCGTCCTCCCCCCCAATCTCTTGATCTCCTTTCCATCTGAGGAAGATCTATCTCCCTACTTCCTATTATCTCTTTTAGTTTGCTTTTTATTTATATTTTGAGTTTCTCATATAAGAGAAACCATGTGATATTTAAGCTTGTGTGTCTGATTTATTTCACTTCACGTTATGGAAATCTACCATTGTTAAATTGTGTAATTTCCAACTGGCTTCAATGTGTTCTTTTTCCCTGGATGTAACTCTCGATTCACTTGTAAAGTGAATTGGCAACTCCTTGATTTAACCAGTCCAAGAGCCTGCAGGAAAAAAGCAATTCATGAAAGACAATGGCCATTCTTCATGCAGCAGGCTGCACATAACATGGAAACTCTTTAGGTATCCCTTGGCCTGTAGGCACTGGACGGTTAATTGGAATATTGTTTTCTGAAAATTGGGTTGTCATGTAGCAACTGGAAAGCAAGATTCAGGCATAGGTAAGGATCTGGTTTGGTTTTGCTTTGCTTTTGTTGCTGTTTTCAAGGAAAATGCCCTGCTGTTGTCTCGTAATGGTAAATGTCCTACTGTTGAAGTATCTTGTCAATGCTAATCACTTGTATCTTGTTATTACTTTCTGTGTCCTTTAAAAAAACATTTACCATGCTTATGTGTTTCCCTTCTTTAAGCACATTTCATTTATTTCTATAAAATACTGGCCATACACTAGATAGAAGAAAAGAAACAATTACAGCAATAATCAAATGAATTAATAAAAGAACACTGAAAATATTTCTAATATATAGATACTAGTAACTGGTTATATTTTAAATTTTTACTTATATTATTAATTATGAAAACAATAAAACTTTAAAATACTTGACTTTACTGGAAATATCTATAAGGCATATGAATAAAGAAATTATAGATAGAGTTGAAAAGTTGTATCAGTCAACTTTACATTACTATAACAAACACTTGAGGTAACCAACCTGTAAAGAGAAAAGGTATATCTTGGCTCATGGTTTTAGAGGTCCCAGTTCATGGTAAATTGGCAGTTGTTTTGGGGTCTGTCAAACAGCAACACATAGTGGTGGGAGTAGGTGGCAGAGCAGAATTTGTCACTGCTCTGATGTTATCCAGGTAGCCCAAGCTTCAGGAGTACGAGGTAATCCAGTGGCTGTAGAAGCCAGGCTGTCATGTTGGGGATCTTCTCCACTGGGCATTGGCTGGGACAGGTTCACAAGCCCTGGCAGTTGCTGTGTGGAGACATGATTCCATCTTAATTATGCCTAGGAATCCACCTGCCTTTTGAACTTGAGGAAGCAAGACTCTGGGAAGACTTAGGGAAGGAAGAAATTTAAAGATTCCCTCCTCTACTCCATTCCAGATTCTAAATCTATGGCTCACTTCCCAAACCACAGCACTCCTGGTGCCTTAAGTCAGTATTGGTTCAATCTGTATTTTATTGGAAGGAGGGAAGCTGCTGAAGAGGTTTGGAAATAGGATCGTGTTAGATGTGAATCCTACTCCAGCCCTCTCCAGTGTCCAACATGTGCATTTGTCTTGTTTTGATTTTCTATTCATAAAATGACATATATTAATGTGCTACTTGGAAAGTATGTTTAATGTCTTAGAAAAATAATGACATGATATTGAACCATTTTCTCCTTTAACCAGAGATCATAAAATACTGGTTGTGCCAACGAGAAAGGTCTCTTCTTTCTTCCAGCAGTAGGAACCAGCCTTGGCATTTGCCATCTTTGCCTTGCTGTGGGAATGGGTAAGGATGGGCTGTTGACACCAGGCGGAATTAGGCCTCACTGATTGCAGGTGAATGAAAATGACCAGGTGGAATCTGTTCAAATAAAAACAAAATCCTCTGGGTAGTGACCGTGAAGGAGCTGCCTACTGACCACATTTGTCATTGTGTTACAGGTGGACCTTGGCCTCCTACGCTTTGTCACTGCTATTGGAACCCAGGGTGCCATTTCCAAGGAAACAAAGAAGAAATATTATGTTAAGACTTACAGAGTAGACATCAGCTCCAACGAGGATGACTGGATAACCATAAAAGAAGGAAATAAACCTGTTGTAAGTTTGGCTGCCAACCCTCAACCAGTTCGGTCTTTTGAATGGATGATCAGTTTTTACTTGTTTATTTGGGAGCTTTCTGTCTGGCCTGGTTTATTTTTTAATTGGTTTAAGACGAAAAATCCAATTAGAGGTTTAAATCTGACCAAAGGGTGTCATGTTCCCAGATCGAGAAGCCAAGTGGAAATGACACTAGATGTTTCCAAGAAAAGTCAGTATCAATAAATTAAGTGACAGACCCAAGAATCACTTTAAGCCTCCCATGGGGGCACAGACAGTGCATAGGACAAACTGTCCTCTTAGAACATCGGCAATTTTGTTCTAGTTTTTCTCCCCTCTATATTTTTCATTCCCTTTCATAAGTTCTTTCTTTCTTCCTCTCTGCGATGGACTAGTTTTAAAAAACACCTTCTCATCTACCCTCAGTTGCTCACGGACTAATTTGCAAATGCGTTTGGCCTTTTCTTGTAGGAACACAGTGAACTAAAGGTATTTCATTGTGTTCCTTCAGATCACACAAAGAACACACTACCTCCTTGTTGCTTTCAACCAAGGAAGCAAGTCAGACCACGAGGTGTCCCTGGGTATTTTTCCCTCAATCCTTTTCTCTGTCTGCCTGTTTATTTGAAGTTATACTTGCTCTGATTTGCTAATCAAAAGATTTTTGAGAATTCATCTTCACTGTTTTCCTAAAATTAAAAGTTTGCCCTGGAGACAGAGTCAAACACAGAGAAATGATAAGGATAGTAGCAAAGGTTCAGGTAACTTGAAATTAGGAGCTTGGAAAGAAGCCAATGAACATGTCCTTGTGTGATTTTTGAGTATTCATGGCCTTGATTTTTTCTTTCTGGTCTGGAACTGAGAAAAGCCTCCAGAGTATGAAGCAAGAGAGGAGCTAGTCATTGCCTTTGATTGACAGCAAAACCCCTATTCTTGCTTTGGGCCGGTAAGGTGGGGGCAGACAGAGGTGGACTGCTGTCTGTGGGAGGAAAGTTCTGTGGACAGGTGAGTTCAAGGCCTGTGCAGCCCTGAAGGATATGGAATCAGTTTTCTATCTGGGAAGGGAAAAACCTCACATTTTTAGCACATTAAGTCCACATTTATGGCAATTAGGGAAGTCATAATGACTCCGTGAATGGAGCTGTTGAGAGCACACGAAGACTCTGGAGGAGTCTGTACAGGCGCACAGAAGGGCTTCCAGGGTGGGAGGCAGAAAAATAGGGAAGACTCTGCAGAGATACAAACTTGACATCTGCCTGAGGACTTTAACTGAACCTAAATGAACCGAAATCACCTCGCCAGAGTCCAGTCATCACTGCCCACCTGCCTTTCTCTGTACTTTGAGACCTCTCAGCTGCTGTCCTCTCCCATCTTCCCTGCTTCCTCCGCAGCACTGACCGAACCTCAGCAAGAGCAGTCTCCAGCCAGCCTGTCTGTATTGCATAGAATGTGTGACACATACACGCTTGTCAGCACGCTACGGGGAGCTCCCTCGGTGTGAGCAAAATGTGCACCCTCCAAGGTGTGCACAGCACTCCCTCTGGCCTCTGGCAAGGGGACCCATTTCCTGCTAGGACAGTAACATTGCTGCAGGCTCTGCCCCTCCTGGCTACTGTCCCTCCCTCGCCACACAAAAATACTCCCACGTGGCTTATTTCCAGAGAGACGGAACCTGAAGCAGGACAGAAAGCTCAAGGCCCTCGTGGGCGAGGATGAATTCTGATACTAAATCATCCCCAGAGAGGGATCCAGCTACAACCTACTCACCTGACCCCTCTGGTTGGACAGGCCACTTAAACCAAATGAAGCAAAACCTCCAGCCTGCTCACAGCCCTTTCTGCTGGAGGGAAGAGCACCCTTCGGGAATGTGCAGGTCTTGTCGCCTGCTCACTGGGGTTGATGGGGACACTTTGCACACCTGGCCCCCCACGGTGCTCTGGTTGGGCCACCTGAGTGGCCACACAGAGGTCCGCAGAGCACAGGGCTGAGGACAGCTACTTCACACAGGCTGTCCCCAACCCAGAGCTGACACAGAAATCCAAGAAAGCGGAGGCTTTCACTCTCCATGAAGGCAGGTCTAGTGCAAGATGTTCATACCATAGCAAGCGTCTCCCTCCCTCAGAGACCTTGTATACAGCCCTGCTAGCCCCCGTCCTGACAGAGTGGCCCCGATGGACGCTGTGGGAAACTGGTTTTTGCTTGGCCCTGGCTACATTTGCATTCACGTGCTTTGCTTTCTAAGAATAAAATGACTCCTTTTAAAACTACGAGTCCAGGAAAAGCTGATTTTCAGTTAAAAATCATTCATAATTCAGTTTTGACTTTGGTCACTAAAATATAATTTTACCAATAACCCAAAAGGATTAAAGTCATTAATTCAGGTCCAGGATAAGATCTTTCATCAAGGAGCAGAGTCAAAAAGGAGAATGCTGCTTGACTTAGTGCTGTAGCCAGGAGCAAAACCTAGAATTTTAAAAAGCCAGACCCGACGCTGAACTCCAGAAGCATTTCTTCAGAGAGTCCTGGGAAAGCAAAATACCAAGAGTCCCCGTGAAATGTATGCAGGACTCTCTAGGTCCGCTGATAAAGTTAATAATTTCCCATTTTTTACAATAATAGCATGTGTCCTTTAATAAATGTCATTCTTGTAATAGTGCTTTTAGAGGTTTCAACCTCTCAGAAAACTGAATAGATGATTAGGACCACATTCTATTTTGAACACGATTCTTTCTGATTACCATCGTATGGAAAAATAACATGACAAGTTATATGCCACTTCAAACTTGACAGACACACTGAAATTGTGCATAATTTTTATAAGCATTTGTGGAAATATTTTTGATTTGTTTTAAATCTAAAAAAAAAATATCTGCTAATAAAGGTCTTTTCTTTTCCCATGTAGATCTTCCAGGGAAACACCAACCCCACAGATGTTGCGTTTGGAGTTTTTCCTAAACCACTGATAACTCGATTTATCCGAATCAGACCTGTGACTTGGGAAACTGGCATATCTATGAGATTTGAAGTCTATGGCTGCAAGATAACAGGTAAGCTCCAGCTGAAGATTGCTCCATTGAGGTCAATACGGAGCTTTAATACAGGGAGAATAACTTGGTATTAATGTGGTCATTTTTATTTGGCACTTAAAAGCGTATACTTTGGATTTGGACAGATCTGAATTCAAATTCTGCCTTGCTACTCACTAGTCTGTTTCTTTGGACATTATACTTAGATTTCGAAGCCTTGGTTATTTCACCCAGAAAAGAGTCATAGTGCATGCCACACGAGATTCTTGTGATGATAGATGGAATAATGAATATAAAGAATTCAGCACATGCATTTGGCATCTGGTAGGCGCTGGTTTAGTGGTACCTCTTCCCTACCCTGGAAGCTCTGTGAAGACGAGTGCCATACCTTCCATCATTACTTAGTAAATTTGTAATAAATCACTGCTCTGTGAAATGTTCCCCACTGGCTTTCTCTTACTAATTTTGAAACGTAGAGGGGGCCTCATCAGCTACAGTTAAAGAGTGTAACTTAGAATGTCTCCTTTTACTCACTAACCACACAGACAACTTTCTATTAGGTTTTATCTTTTATTTTGTTGTTGTTGTTGAATGAATGTACTGTACTAACACTACAAATCAACTCATAAATATTTTTCTAATTTTCTAATTGTGTTTCTCAAACATCAACAGTCCCCATTAAATGTGGCATTAGTACATGGATTATTCCCTTTGAGAGATGAAGAAGGTGATGTTCTCAGAGATTAAGTGACTGAAGACGTAGGCCAGGTCAGGGCAAAGCTGGAAGTCAGAGAACATCCTGGCTCTATTTCTGCGGCCCTCAGTGCTGCCCTGACCTGCTCACTGATTTCACTGTACTTTGTCTTGTCTTGCCTTGTTTTGTTTTGTTTTGTTGTTTTGTTTTTGTGGAGATGGAGAAGGAACGTAGGTCCCTTAGCATGCTAGCTAAGTGCTCTACCACTGAGCTACCTCTTCAGCCCAATTATTTTGTACTGTGTTGTAAACAGCAGTCATGTTCAACTTCCTTTCCACTTAAGTAAACACATTGCAAGCCTCCATTAGAAAAGCAACAACCATCGAAAATCCAGTGCAAATGTGACCTTCATAGTAAGCTTAAAAGTTGAAAAACAGAGTTGAATGGCCTGATTCACTAAGTAACTAAAGTGAAGAACTTCTAAAGTTTTATGAACTGTCTTTTAATATAATGTTAGCGTACATATTAAGGGTATTTAATTTTCATGTTGGTGCTCTTGGCATGATTATTTTTAAAGAAAGAAAATATTGACTTTTTGAGGAAAAAGTATCACCTTGGGAATTTTCCATGAACTTACAGGGAATTTGGAGATGACTTAACAAACAGCAAAAAACTGTACTTGCTCACAGTAGAGTTCATTTGGGAAAATAAAACTATCTGGTTTCATACCAAAATTTTATTTCTTTCCATCCCAGAGACAAACTTGTTTATTGTCTTAGGATCTGAGACTTAGAAAGTTCAAGGCCTTGGGAGCAGGAATCGGGTGGAAAGGAGTTTGGAAGAAGAAAAAATATTGAAAAGTCAGATATAACCTTGGCTTTATTTTTGATCAGCAGTTAAATGACAGAAAGTTCTAGGTCATTTCAGAACATTACAAACTTTAGAGGCTACCCATAAATTTGTAGGAACAAGGTCACTTGAGGTTTGGGTGGAAATTTCTGGCCCATTTCTCCAACCTTATCTCATATCACTATATTTTTAAAAATGAAGTAAACTTCTTAAAGGCTCCAAACATGTTAGTCTGAACTCTGAACTCTGAATTTCTAGCCTCTTAAAGATTTATGTCATAACCTTTTAGTTAAAAAAAATGCCTGTTTGAACCCAAATTGTCCTTTTTAATTTTGACAAAGATTTCCCAAGAGGTAATTCTAGGAATGTGAGCAAAGAAGGCAAATAATTTATTGGACTTTAAGAGATGGTTAAGTGACCTAATTATTGAAGTGTAGATGTTTAAAATAGGATATTTTAATATCGCAAATAGTCTATTTTACAATTATTTTAAGGAGCCATTTTTTTCAGATAAGATTCTGCGTTTAGACTCGTGCTTCTAGTCTCTTAATCATACCCATAATATTCTTTTTATTGTAGTTATTGAATCTTACCAACCATACAAATCTAGAGGTTTCACTGTGCCATTTCCATACACATGTATACACCGTGCTGTGACCTGACCCATTCTCCCTGTAGTCTTCTCTTCCTCCCCACTCTCATATCCCGCCGCTGGTCCCCTTCCCTGAAAGTCTGCCCGCCCTTTCCAGCTCTTTTGGTTTAAGTTTTCTCATATGAGAGAAAGCATGCAATACTTATCGCTCTGTGTCTGCTTATTATCAGTGAACACAATAAAGTGATTCCATACATTTTCCTGAAAATGCCATTATCTCATTCTTCTTTATGGCTGACTAAAACTCCACTGTCTGTATTCACTATATGGTTTAATTCATTTATCTGTGACCCTGTATCTTAGCTATTGAGAATAGTGCCACGATAAACATGAGCGCGCAGCTGTCTCTTTCATACGCTGACTTCATTTCCTTCAGAAATACACCCGGAAGTGGTATAGCTGGATCCTATGGGCGACCTATTTTTAGTTTTTTGAGGAATCTCCGAACTGTTCTCCAAAATGGCCCTACTAATTTACATTGCCACCACCAGTGTATGAAGGCTTCTTCTTCTCCACATCCTCACCAGCATCTGGTTTTTCTGTTTGTTATTTTTGATAATAGCCACCTAATATAATTTAAAGTATTTTTTTCTCTAATAAGATAACTATTGTCGTCGAGTAGTTGACTGAAGCGGGTTTTGGAGAGGCCACATGTTACAGTGAAGATCACAGGAGAAGGAGCACAGGGCTGTCCAGGACCATGGCAGGACACTTTGCCTCTCTGATCTCAGTTCCCTCATCGCTAAGATTAACCTTAATGTAGCTGTGATGCTGATTAAAAGAAAAAAATATTTGCAACATACCTGGCTTACGGGACATGCTCAGTGAAGTGTACCCAGGAGAAGAGAGCAGGCCGTGGTGCTCAGTAAGTGGAATCCAGGATAAGCCCCAGTAAACAGAGCTTCAACAGGACAGTATCAATACTGTCTTCTTCTTCTTGGTTAGTAGAATGTTTCCCTTTTGGAGGCCCTGGTTCCCTCAGAGTGCAGATTAATGAAAGAACAGGACTGATGTATCCCTGCTAAGTAAGGAGATGCATGAGAACAGGGGCCTGGGGTTCATTTTTTCTGCTGTGTCTTGATGCCTGAAACATAATAAGTGCTCAATGCTTACTTATGAATGAATGAATGAATTGCAACTCTGTCCTTCCCTTGTGACAAATAAGTGACCTCAAATTTCCAGCATCTCCTGTTGAGTAGGCAAGTCCTAACAATCAAGACTTTTAAAAAATTCTTCCAAATTAAAAATTACCGTGTGAATGCATCACTTGACTTCCAAACATCCAGAGCACCAAGTTTTAACCAAAGTTTTGCTTTCAGAAATCATTTTTTCAGAAATATAAATATCCTAGAAAAATCCAGGATATGCAATACTGTGTCACCGTGAAAAGATACAATATAAAGAAAACGAAATTGGAGCAAACAATTCTGCTTTATAGGTGTTTTAGGAAGGAATATTTTCATTATTTTGATAAAGTGGGATTCCTGTTTTTGGCAAAGGAGGAAGCTGATGAAGATACTGTCGGAAGGTGATTGCTTTATACGTGAGAGAGCACCTCACACTTGCTGTCTAGTGTGTTTAAACCAGAAGTTTGTTAGCTGATCTCCAGCATAAGTTCGTGTGCTCTTATGTCAGTCGAAGTCCACGATGGCCACCACAGATACCCCAAGCCCTGGAGGTCCCTCCTGAGTCAACAAGAGAAGGTTGACTCGTGCTCATTCAGGAACCCTCGTGACATGCAGCTACTACTTTCTAATTCTTTGAGAACCGATTAACTGGATATATGACTTACCAAATACATCTCAGGCTTTCTGTTAAAGCTGAGTAGAGATCTTATAATAAAAGAATATCCCTGAAAAGCGTCTCCTCAATCCCCCACTACAGAGCTCATCTCTCCCTTCCACCCAGGATTGATTTTAAGCTTTCCCGATAGGGTTACTGAGTAAAATAAAGAACGTCCAGTTGAATTTGATAAAAACAATAATTGTTTAGCAAAGTATATTTCACGTTTTGCACAGGATGTACTTACACTAAAAAATTTTGGCCATTTCTCTGAAATTCTAATTTAGCTGGGCATCTTATTTCTTGTTTTGTTGTTTGCTTGCTTGTCTGCTGTATCTGACAACACCATTTCCAAAAGATTTACGGCACCAAACAGAGTTAGAAACTAGTAAATCAGTTAAATTAATTGTTAATGTAGTTTCCTCCCCTGATCATCGTTAAAAGCGGCAAATCGAGGTGCCTCATTGTTGTGGGGAAGGGAGTGAGGGGAGGGAGGCAATCATGCAGCAGCGGCTGGGTATCACCAGGCTTGTGGCGATAAACTGTTCCCCAGCCAGTTCTGCCGAGAACAGGCATGAATCTGTTGAAGTTCTGCTTTCCTTACAATATCCAAGTTGATTCTGTCTTTCTCCATGTGGTAACATCTGGTCCCCGTTACCAGCTGAAGCTTTATGAAAGCTGGTTTTGAATCAAGCAGGTGTGACCACTGTGGCCTCCCAAAAATGTGGCTTCTATTCTTAACACTATAATTTCATAGTCCTTCAGGAAAATAGTTTTTGTACATCTTTTTTTAATCCCTACTGAGTACTTTCTTGGTCTCCAGATCCCAGCCTGAAGCAAACACTGTGGCCAAATGACGGGAAAGGCACTTGAGAAAATGACGGCTGCCTTTTATTGTATTAATAAGTTGACTCATTCGGCAAATATTTGTTGAGGACAACAATGCATAATACAGGAAACAAAGACGCAGAGAAAATAAAAAAATAAAATATGCCTTGGTTACCACTCTCAAAAGAATTAAAAATAGCAGGAAGCAAAGAGCAACCATCTACGGAGCTGACTACGATCAGCAACACAGGAGAAAGCAGACCAACTTTTGTGAAGAGTTAGAGAAAAGGAAAACTTGCAGGGAGAGGAAAAGTTGAATAAATGATTTGAAAATGAGTCAGTGTTTTATGCCCATCAGATATTGGAAGGACAAAGTAATGGGGAATTCTTAGTGGAAAGAAAGGAGAGAAAACGTCCCTTCCTCGATTGGCTTGAGCAACAGGGGTGAACAAGGAGAGGTCTGCTAAGGAGATGGGGAAGGCCTTGCATGCCTAAGTCGTAGACAAACAGGCATGAATCTGGGCTTGATCTGACCTGTACAACTCATGCTGCAAGTATCTGAGTAATTAATTCTCAAGGGTCAGCTGACAACATGAGTGTAGCTTTATAAATAGCTTTATTGCATTAGAAGCATGTTTCTCAGAATGGTCATATTTTTAGCTAAATTTGTATTGACTATGCAGAATTGAGTTGTTTCACAGAAAAACAAGGTATCATTCCTGGGCGTGTTTTTTATTGAGAGGTGCGCTTTTGAAGGAGAATAATTGAAGTTAGAGTTTTTGCTATTAAGCCACCAATAAATCAATGACTGATAGTCTCTTAGTGCTCAAAAGCTAATCGGGCTGCTGTACCACATATGAGGAGTTTGATGATGCTTTGACTGCCTTTAAGACTCTTAGAATTAGCTGTGGGCATGAGACCAACAGTCCGGAAGCGGCTGCATGATGGCTGAATGCTGAGCCAATGCCACGTACTGTGTCTACTGGAATAGTTGTGGGAAAGGGCTGGGGCAGTTTGAAAAGTTTCCATGATGAGTCTTGAGCTTAAAGTCTGGGCAAAATATACCTCCGTGAACAGGAGGAGAAAGGGTGGAAGGAACATTTGGAGAAAGGTAATGTGGGTATCATACTGTATCTACGGTACACGAGAAGAGAATCAGTTAACTGGAATACACTGTCATTAATTTGGTACAGCTAGCTAAATGAGAGGAAACCACGGTGAGCATCCTGAAACCCTAAGGAGAATTTTGATGGTCTCCCAAAAATAATACAGAGACATGGTAGACTTTTTTAAAAAAGATCTGTCTTTTTATTATTGTATAAAATATGTATGACTCATAGTTTGCCACTTCAACCATTTTGGGGTGCATAATTCAGTTGCACTAAGTACAACTATGCTGCAGTGCACCCCTCACCACTGTCCAGTTCTGGGGCTTTTTGATCATCCCAAACTGAAACTCTGCACCCATTAAACACTAGCTCTCCTTCTCCTCTCCCCAGTCCCTTCGGTGACCTTTCATTCTACTTTCTGTTTCCCCCTCTACCCTAGGAACCTCGTAGCAGTGGTATCATACAATTTTGGTCCTTTTGTGTCTGGCTTACATCTTTTAGCAATGGAGATTTTTGAGCGATGGGAATAACATGACCAAATCAACATCTCCTGAAAAGTCACATGGCAGCGAGTGTCATGCGGACACAGGACTTGGGTGTAGGAGGCCAGCCAAGAGATCTTTTAGCAGCCCGGCCCTGGGTCCTCGGAGCAGGGTGATACTTACAGTATAGAGACCACAAGACAGGTCCAAAATCTTTTTAATGAAAACATGACATGATTTAAAAACAATAGAAATGGAAAGTGAAAAGTAAATGACAAGGTGGTAAGGCAGGAGCTGACTGAGGATACCACCAAGTGAATTACAGGGTTCAGTAAAGGGCTTCAGCATGGAGGCGAAAGATTGGTTCAGTCTACACCCGGTCCATTTGAGATTTCAGTGGTATATCCATGTGCAGTGTGCCAACGCCGTGAGAAATGAGTGCGGAGGGCAGCAGGGGCAGAGGACTGGCACTGTCCTTCCACATCGAGCCCGAATGCCACTCCCGGGGGGCTAACCCTCGCCGCTCTCAGCCTGAGCCAAGCTCTTTCTCCGTCTCCTCCTCCTTATTACCTTTTCTCTTTTAGCAGCTTGTGCTGTTGAGTTTGGTTCATCACCTGTCTCTAACCCCTCATAAACTATGAACTTTTTTGATCAGCACCTATCCTTGATCTGAGAATAACTTCTGTGTCCCAAAGAGACTTGACCCTAAACAGTCTGACGTTAAATAGCCAAAGTAAGAAGAGGGAGAAATGTGTGTGTTTATTGAAAATTTTCTTTACTGGGATGTGCAGAGTGGAATTCTGAAATAGTAGGAGAAAGGTTTGACGGAGAGAACATTGGATGAATGTAAAATGATCCAGAGATTGAACATATTATATGAGTGGGTGCAGAACACTGTCTTTATTCATTAGGGTGTGTTTTCTTTCTAAACCTGGAGTCCCCCAGAAAATAAGTTCACCTCATCTGTTTCATCCCACCTCCTAGATTATCCTTGCTCTGGAATGCTGGGCATAGTGTCTGGACTTATTTCTGACTCCCAGATCACAGCATCTAACCAAGGAGACAGAAACTGGATGCCGGAGAACATCCGCCTGATGAGCAGTCGCTTGGGCTGGGCGCTGCCCCCCGCACCTCACCCCTACACCAACGAGTGGCTGCAGGTGGACCTGGGGGAGGAAACAATCGTGACGGGCGTCATCATCCAGGGCGGGAAGCACCGAGAGAACAAGGTGTACATGAGGAAGTTCAAGGTCGGGTACAGCAACAACGGCTCCGACTGGAAGATGATCATGGACGACAGCAAGCGCAAGGCCAAGGTGAGGCACAGGGATGGTGTGAAAGGCGCCCCCACCCTCGGCTTCAATCCAGGACCTCCAGTGCTTCCCGGAGGAACAGCTAGTTCTTACTTTGCCAGTAAGCCCCGGTTGGAGGGAAGATGGGAGATGGTACTGAACGTGGCTGTCAGATAAATGGGGGAAAGTGCTGAGTGGCTGTCTTCCTTCCCTGGCTGTGAGAGGACAGACAGCTGGATACTGGGTCAGGAGCTGGGGCAGCAATGGGCACAGGAGGCTGGCAGCATCAAACCTGCAAAGCCTTTCTGCAAGCTCTGCACTGTTTTAGTTACTTTTCTCTCGTTGTTGGGACAGAATACTCGACACCCAAAGTTAGGAGAAGAAAGGTTTATTAGCTCACAGTCTGCAGAGGTTTCAGTCTATAGTCCGCTGGGTCCGAGGCAGGGCGGGCCGGCGTGGCAGACCGGCAGCAGACCCAAAGTCAAGTGAGGAAATGCAAGGAATGTATGCAAATAAGCAATGCAAACAAGCAGCTAGTTAGCTTCTTCCTGTATCTTTTATCTAGGCTACCTGCCCCCAGGGCGGCCCGCACTCTCACCCCCAATCTCAGTCTCACATCCTTGATCCCAGCAGAACCATGCCAAACCGATCAATGGATCAATTTAGTAATCACACACTCTAGATCCAGCTATCTCTTACCACATGAGGCTTTGGGGGGCCATCTAGACACAAACCATAACAGTCCCTTTTCCTCCTCCGTCTTCCCCTGCAGTTTAAATCTTTTCTTCTCACTCCCTCTCTCTCTCTCTCTGTCTCTCCTCTCTCTCTCCCCCTTCCTTCCTTCCTTCCGTCCTTCTTTATTGAGGTTCCAGGAACTGACCTCAGGGCCTTGGCCATGCTAAGCAAGCACCTTACCACTGAGCTACACCTCCAACTCCTATGGGTATTTTTTTCCTTTTTAATTGTGATAAAGTATGCATAATATAAATTTTACCTTCCTAACCTTCTTAGGTTCACATTTCGATAGTGTCAGGTATATTTGTAATGTTGTGTAATCAGTCTCCAGAACTTTCCCACTTGCAAAAGTGAAACTCCATTCCCACTGAGTAACAACTCCCCGTTCCCTTTCTCCTCAGTCCCTGGCAACTGCCATTTCACTTTCTTTTTCTACGAATTGGACTATTCTAGAAGCCTCATAGAAACATGTCCTTTTGTGAATGGCTTATTTCACTCAACACGGTATCCTCAAGGTTCATCCATGTTGTAGCCTATGTCAGAATTTATTCCTTTTTGAAGGCTAAATAGTATTCCATTGTATGTGTACACCATATTTGGTTTATGCATGTATCCACTGATGCACACTTGAAATGCTTCCGTCTTTTAGCTATTGTGACTGTTATTGAAGTATATTTCTTGTATATTTCTTGTATATTTCTTACACATCTGGAACCTTTTTGCTTTTGGCTCTTGATAATGCAGCAAGAAGAGAAGGGAATGTCAATATAAAAATATCTCAACATCCACACAAACTTGTGCAATAATTTTTAACTGAACACATGTGCTGTAGTAATTAAGTTTAATTTAGGCTGATGGTTATGTTTATTTACATTTCCTGAACACACAACACCAACTTGGAAAGGATCCCTAGGAGTCGGCTGAGTGTGGCCTGGAAGCTGGTTTAGGATTAAAATAAGGATCAGCCCAGAGGCAGTCAGCATTTTAGGCCCTGTCTGCAGCGTGGGAATTGGGTTCCGTGGATGATAATTCGCACACCAACGCAACTGGCCTCATGGCCTCAGCCTGTCCATCCCTGCCTTGCCCCGGGCCTGCTCCTACAGAAGAAGAACATTCCAACTCACTGGAGAGAGCAGTACCCTGGTTTCCACTCCACAGAGTGTGGCAGTACGGCTCAGCGTGGTCACTCGGGCCCAAGGTTCTGTAGACAGGAAACACCGTGACTAGGACAGCCAGCTCCTTCTCGTCCTAATGTGGGCACTCCAAGGAGACCATCCCACCGCCCACAGGCCACAGGTCAGCCCCAGAGCAGCTGGCCACCGGCAGCACTCATTCTGTCCAAATGTGAGAATTCCTTCCCCCGTTTCTCCCTGGTAACTTAGGGTTTCTGAAATGTCTTCAGAGTCACATATACCTACACGATGTGACCCAAACATACAGAAAAAATCATTACAGTAAAAGACACATTGCCGTGAATCCTCCCCGCGGTCCCTCTCATTTCAATCGCACTTATCCACCCTTCTTGCCACTTTCTGCAGCAGTTCAGGAGTCTTCTTTCCTGAGTGTCTTTAGTTGTGCTGTCCTGGCTGCCTCAGTGTCTAGGATCGATTTGAAACATTTACTTCTCATGGTCTTGTTGACTTTAGGGAAGAGCCAGGAGTTGAATGGTGCCAGATCTGGAGAATAAGATGAATGAGGACACACTGTAAAGTTTTTATTTGATAGAAATTGCAATAAATGATTATCAATGGGGAGATCAAAAGTGCAGTGAATGTTTAAATTTTTTAAATTATTGCGGTAAGAGATATGTTGCCAATAATCCACCTCAAAATACTCCCCCTTGCATTGAACACATTTGTGCCATAGTTCTTGGTGGTGTGTCTTTTATTGTAATAATTGTATTTTTAAATTTAAACATTCACCGTATGTTTCAATCAACCCTTGTATATGCGACTACCTTCTTTCTTACGTTCATTTCACTTTCTCCTTTTATGTCCATCCTTCTCATCTTGGTGAAAGAAAAAGTAAAATAGTCACCAGAAATCAGAATTTCCTATAAGCCAATCTTTTCTGAGGATCAGCGAGCGCTGTAACTTCATGACAGAGCTCGAATATGCTGTAGATCAGCAACTTCTGGGTCTGTTGTCACTGTGTGCTGTTGTGACACGTTCCCCGACACTAGGGCTCCGAGAGAGAAAGAAAACAACTCACCATACGCTCTTGATAGGATTCGTCATATGCTTCCTGTCTGTGCTATCTAATCCTTGTGGCTGCCATCGAGTCTAAAGCTGTCATTCTCATGTAGTAAATCGAGTACAGAATTCCATGAGAAGCCAACGCACGTGTTTTAACTTTAACAAAATACTCAAGATTGCTTGGCTGTGTTGGATTTTATTCCTAAACTATCCATCACTATCATCCTCCTATGGTGTTTTAAAGCATGAAAGCTTCTAAATTGTTTATATAGAGTCTGAGCTATGATTGCCAACATGCCCTTCCAATGAAATAAAATTTCCAAGATGAAAAGAGAAACTGGTAAAATCTCCAAATCAGAGCAGACTGTATTCTGTATAAAGATATTTAAAACTTGTATTTCATTGCACAAATGAAGGTTACCTGCTTAGAATGCCAAGTACCTTTAATATAAAAGGGAAATGAGTAGCCTGCATGGTGAAATAAAACAGTGTTTGGACGGTTTTTAAGTCCTCTCTGCCCTTCCTTCACTCCCACCCACAGTCATTGAATAAACTCCGCTTTTTCAGGAACAGAGAGGGTTAAACCACACCTCTGCCTTCTATCTGAGACATGATTAGTCACAGAACACAAAGATAATCCTTAAGCAAGTTCCTGTTATCAAAGTTAGCCGAGGCCCATTTGGGTTTTGATTGCTAATATTTTTCCCAACTCACCACTGACAGCTTTTATAATGAAGTTCCATTGTGTTGATTCTTTGCTCAAGTTGAAATTAAGAGAGGAGCCTGCAATTCCATAGATATCAATGCTTTTCTCCTCTTATCTTTGGAACTATGTGTACGTAGAGAGAACGTGCATGTTGAGTAATGTTATTTTCATTATAATTAGCACCATACTGACAACAACTTAATTGGGCCTAACAATAATGTATGTCAGATTCTCAATTACTGGCAGTGATTGCAGTTCTATCAAGAGTGCAGGATCCTAATAGTGAATTTACTCTTTTAAAAAATAGAAGAAAACTGATTGCAAAAGGCAGCTCTATTTTCATATTACAGGTGGCTTTTCTGAGTTGGAAAAGGCCAATTAATTTACTTCTAGAACTCAGAAAACCCCTTGATTTGTCACAACCTACCCAATCTGTTTGTCTCTGCCTACATGTGTCCTCTGATTTGCTGAGACATGTCCACCCCTGAATGATCACATCTTTGACAGCTTATGTCTTAACCCAGCCACTGGACACAGTCTCACCCATGACCAGCGTGGCCCCGGCTGGGCAGCTACTCCATCTGGTCCACCAGTTCTAGTAGCCAATTTGCACCATGTTAAAGACAAATTAATGAAACTAAATGTGTTTCCTTAGTCAAAAACATTTCTTGGACCTCAGTGTTTTCACCTATTAAAACAGACACTAGAAGCTGGATGTAATGACATGCTACCAGCTACATGAACTGAGGAGGGAGGGTCACTTGAGCCCAAGACTTCAAGAGCAGCCGTGGCAACGTAGCAGGAAACTCTCTTTAAAAACTATTTTTTTCAGTGCTGGGGATCAAACCCAAGGTCTCACATATACTAGGCAAGCGTTCAACACTGAGCTATACCCACATCCCCTAGTCTGCAAGATGCTTTGATCAGAGGTATCTTAGTGGTTAAAAGTACCAGCTAAGACTGCCCAGGTTTGAATCCTGGTTCTGCCACTTATTGTATGTAGTATGACCATGGACAAATTTCTTGACCACTCTGTGCCTCAGTTGCCTCATGTGTCAAAGTTAGGTGATACTGAATCTACTTCAAGAAGCTGTTTGGAGGATTATATTAGTTAATATATTTTAAGCACTGAAAACAGTGCCTTACACCAATAAACATCATACCATAATTGATATGCAAACAGGCATTCCTGAAGATGAGACCATTTTATTTTTCTAAGCCCTCTGCCCTCTTCATTCTCAATCAAATAAAGATTGATGTTGGGAGAAGAGACTATGTGGAGACTTACTCATTTCTTGAAAAAGAAAACAGGTCTAGTCATTGCTCTGTTTTCCTATCATTCCATTCAGCGATTTTGATCTTCTGTCACTATAACAAAGGAAATAAAACACTCTAGAGGTGTCTCTGGCAGAGGGTGGGCTAGCTCCTGCAAAATGTCACAGTGGCTTCAGGTTAGGGGTGTACTTCAAAAGAGGTGCCAAGGCATACAGCAGTTAAACCAGGAACCAGAACATCGCTTAATAGTCAGGACCCTTGTTGCATCCCTTGATGAGAAGGTCTTTTATCTATCAATGACCAGTTGGCAACACTTCTTAAACTAACAGTGATTTCAAAGGATCGGAATGACCCGAGTTTTGAGTAAACAGCATTTGTACTAAATTAAATGCCCTGTCCCTGGCCTGAGGGTGTAGCTCAGCGGTAGACTATTTGCTTCTTATTTATGGGCAAAGCCCTTGGTTGCCTCCCCAGCATTGAATAAAATAATAATTAGTATCTCTTATGTCTGGAATTCAATTCCTTTGCACAGGACCAAGTTTTAGCAAAAACTAGGACTCTCTCATTTCAGAGAACCTGACTGGAGTATTTACTGAAAATGTGGTAACTATCATAAACTCTGAAAAATAGCAAGTTGGCTTCCTATCTTCCTGTACCTCAAGGAAGTGATGAAAGTGTCACTTCTCCAAGGCACATCAGCATATCATTTAAAAACATCTCATTAAATCCTCAGCTTCTGGTACAGCTTCAGCGTGTACAGCAAGGTTGCTGAGAAATGACATCTGTCACTTCTTACAGAAAGTTTGTTTCTTCCTTTCTCATTTATGAAAGAAATGCCAGCCATTTAGGAAGTGGTGGAATGAGGCCAATTTTTCTGCCCTATTAAGAGTCCTGAAGGAGGTGAAGGGGTCCAGGAAATGCCACTCCAAATATGCCCACTGGGACTTCAAACTCAGGGGACTTAGAGTACAGGAAATGAAGGGAAGGGCTTTCTCTGAGCCTCCCTTATCTGCCTACAGCAAGATCCTCCAAAAGGAACTCGGTTGTCCTGAGTGGTATCCCAGGATCTCATCCACCAGGGAAGATAAAGAAGAGGAGGCTGACACCTGGTCCTCATCACCGGCTGTCATGTCCCCAGAAATATCTGCTCTCCCCTGGGTTGTCCACACTGCTTCCCCCTCCCCACTGAAGAGGCTATCTAGGCTTCCGGGTCTTACAGCGTAGTGACGTAGTCACTTTTCTTGCATGTCATGCCACTAGACAGGTAATAAATTGGTATGCTTTCTCTCCTGCTAATATGTCTACTTCATAGCCTCAATTATCAAACCTTTAGAAGGTAGAGGAAAAGTTTTTTATGCTCCTCCAGAGGGAAGAAACATCCATCAAAAGGGAGGTCATTTTTTTCTTAATAATTGGTGTTCTTTACACTTCACAGTCTTTTGAGGGCAATAATAACTATGATACACCCGAGCTGCGGACCTTCCCACCTGTCTCCACACGGTTCATCCGGATCTACCCTGAGCGAGCTACTCATGGTGGACTAGGGCTACGAATGGAGCTGCTGGGCTGTGATGTGGAAGGTAATTACAATTTCCAGAGTCCCTCCTACTTTCCTCCTTCTATATTTCCTTTTTCTGGCATTTCTGCCTCTGAAGATGCTATTGCAAATTGCCACCTGGGGGGCCCTGCACCTCCGTACCCACCAGTCATTGAAGCCAGGGACTCTAGCACGTACCCCACAACAGCACCTTCAGAATCCTGCTTTTGTCTTAGTTGCTTGCATCACTCTTTTTAGAGTCTATGGGATTATCTTCCTTGACTTTTTTTTGCTTGTTTGTTTGTTTTTGTGGTTGTTATTTTTGGTGCCAGGGATTGAACTCAGGACCTTGGGCTTGCAAGGCAAACACTCTGCCCACTGAGTTAAGTCCTTAGCCCCTTTCTTGACTTTTTAAAAAATATTTATTGAGGCAAAATTCACAGTTTTTTGTTTTTTTGTGTTTTGTTTGTTTTTTTGTTGTTTTTGTTGTTTTTTAGTGTAACAAAGGACAGTTTATTTGGGGAAGAAGATGGAAGAGAAAGAAGATAGACAGCTACCATGAGGTGGTAGGGGGTTTCAGGAATGAAAGACCCACGTTCACAGTTTTAAAGTGCACAGCTCAGGGGCATTTAATACATTCTACAGTTAAGTTGTACAACTACTTCTTCTTTCAATGAGGATGAAGTTCTTAGTCTGCTGCAAAAAGCAAAGCTTTTCGTGAGATAATGTGGTTTCATGAGAAAGTGTGGTGAAGTCTGTTTAAAGACGTTATTGCCTACACTTAGATTATCAGGTGAAGGTCGTATCAAGGACAAATTTATGCCTATGCTGACCTCAGGCCTGCACTCTCTTTTAACATATAATGAAGGAGATGAGTGTTTTGAAGTGGTCATTGTGCCATTTACTGCTTTTGTGCATTAGAATTCCCATCTGCCTTAGATTTGGGCACAAATGAGTAACGTTACACCAGCTTTTCTGTCCCCACCGAGGTCTTTCTCCAGGTTAGCTGGAAGAATGGCTATTGTTGGTACCCGGATGTTAATCAACTGAGCATATGCTCACAGTTGTTTCAAAGAATGCTTTTTAATATCACCTTCTGTTGGTTTCAAAATTACCTGTGTTTTGAGCTACCCAAACGTAATTACATTTCTGAACACATTAAATATTAGAAAACTTTTCATATGCAATACCAGATTTTAAGCTATCAATCACCATACTACTGAATAATTCATAGCTACTTTTCTATGTGTTTATTTCAAGGGGGGCCATTATCTCCTATTCTTTACCGGATGACTCTTTCCATATCTGTAGTCCCGTCCTGGACCTCTGAATCTAATTGCCAACAGCACAGACCAAGAGTGACCATGTGCCAGGGCTTTGGTAAAGATGCCAAGACAAAGAATGGCCGGGCAGATTGAACCAACTCCAGACATGGTCTTTTCATTCAGGGTACTGAGAAATGTGGTCGGGAAAGGTATGAGGCAGTCTCTAGTGCCATTCTGGAAGGCAGCGTTAATTTAGGAGGTGCAGCGAACGGACAGTTGAAAACACTGAGTCTTGTGGCAGTTTGCCAGTATCAACTCCACCGTGAGCGGACGTGGAAACTGTTGGTGAAGGGATTTGCCTGCAGATGTTTGCAAGTGCTCGCCAAAGTGAGGAAGTTGCCCCCAGACATGTGAAAAACCAACATCCAGGAAAGCAATGTCAAAGCTTTTTAGTACAATTAGTGCAAGGGAATAATTTTCTTCTCCCTCGAACTGGTTACCAGGCCTTATTAAAGATCTACTTTGTGCCCTCTTCTGCCAGAGACATCTGAAGGGACACAGAAAGAAGATGGGTCCAAGGCAGCCTTCCGTGAGAGTGGGTGCTGTTTTAAGCTAGCTTTTGTATTTAAGAAACAGAGATGTGATAAGTATGTGTACCAATATCCCACAATGAATATATTCATTATGAATCACAGACATTAACTAATAAAATTTTTAAAGAAAACCTTAAAAAAGAAACGGAGAATCACAGATGATATGTTTTCAAGTCGGCAAGTTGGAGCAAAAAATCATTCACTTACTACCTTTTGCAGTTTACTCTAGGCACTAGCCTGAACCACTTCCAGCATAGAACTTCTTTGTGAACACCATTAGGAATCCAGAGAAATTGGAAAAATGAATAGAGAGTTTAAAACCTCAAAGGTAGCATGTCATGAAAGATGAGGACAGTTTAGGGAGGACAGCTGTGTGGATTTCCACAGAGGGTCCTACTGATCCAAAGGTAGCAATAAATAGAGCCCAGAACATGTAGGTGTGCGTCTTGGGGCTGGAGGCTTAGCTCAGTGGTTAGAATGCCTGCCTCGCAAGCCCAAGGCCCTGAGTTCGATCCCCAGCACCAAAAAAAAAAAAAAGTGTGTCTTATGAAGTCCGGATTGCATGTCCAAATGCTACATGTGCTGTCTGTCTGTCTGTACGTGATGATTCCCAGTTATTGCTGGCGTATCTGTTCAGGCAGCTGGAGAAATTGAAATTTAGCGATATTTATACATTTTTTATAACTTTGCTCAGTACCTAAGCACAATAGCACACAGTGTCAAGTTTTGACTGAGAACCTTCCTCCCAGCCAGAAGCTGTAAGAGAAGAGCTCCCGCCCAGCCCCAACTCGCAGCATCTTGTATGGTTCTCAGACATCAAGGGAAATGTGCCTTATCTCAAGTCTTGTAGAGTGAAATGCAACGCGGAAAACTGTAAAATATTAAACAGATTGCAAAAATGAGTAACAGGCTGAAAAACACAGACAGAACTAAATTTAAAAGACTTCAAAAGCAGTCTTTGATTAATGTTGGCTACCTTTCGAGTAAATTCAGAACTATGGGGGCACCTGCCAGCAATGGAATGCAGTCCCCGTGGGAGCCCAGGTAACAGGACCTCGGGCATCGGGCAGCCCCCTCACACACCTGCTCTCACAGGAGGGCTCCCCGTTCACAAAGCCACTTAGAGAGAAATGCAGTAGCGCTTCTTTTAAAAAAGAAAAAGAACAATGGGGTCTAAGTGTGAATGTTGCTGCTCCCTTTGGGGGGACAAACGATAATATAAACTTAGCAAACTCAGTCAATACTGAGAATACAAAAGAATTCATGATGAGTGAATTCTCCAGCACCTTGAAAATGAAATGAAAAACAGTTCAAGCAAAGTCTGTATCACCAAAGTTCCCAGCTCCAGGGTCGTGAATAAACAGGCGGTGAGAATTCAAGAGCTTTTCAGAAAAAAGGAGGTTGATGTAGGTAACAATATACAAGATGCGAAGGTGGCCAAAGCTACTCAGCAGATATGGATCAGATACCAAAGCAACACAGTCTCTGATGCATTCTGCAAAATCCAAGTATATTTGACCTCCTGACATAGAGGCAAATCATACCTCTGGCCTTCCCACAGATGAGAGTTTTCTGCAGAAGCGCGAGCAGACTGAACAGCCAGAGCCTCGAGAAAGCGTTTCAGAGGTTGAGGCAGTAACCCTTGATCTCGTTTCAGCGCCGACGGCTGGACCGACCACTCCCAACGGGAACCTGGTGGATGAATGTGACGATGACCAGGCCAACTGCCACAGCGGAACAGGTGATGACTTCCAGCTCACAGGTGCAGAAACCATCTTCATCCCATCGCTGTGCTGTTTCAGTCTGTGTCTTGCTCCAGGCCAGCTAACGCCAGTGTGTGTCCTCCTAGCTCCTCACCGTGGGCACCAGGGCGTTGGCAAAGCTGTCCAGGCACAGAGGCAGCCTTGTCACTGCGCATGCATCTGCATTACCTCACGCCATCCATGTGGACAAACTGCTCTTCATGGCTGCAGCCTTTTGAAACAGCAATCCGAGCCCCTTTCGGAGCCAGACGCTGTGATTGTCTTAGTTGAGTGAGCATTTCTCTAAGCCTGAGTGTGCTAAAGTGAGCCTCATCTCCAAACCGCTCTCACCCCGACATGTGTCCTGCATGTTCATAACCACACATTTCATTTTCTTTTCCTAATGAGGATAAAATTTTTTGAGTGGAGCCTTTATGCAACTATTGATTAAATTAGGCTTGCATTTGAAATGCATCTTTTAAATTGGGATCTTGTAAATAATTTTATGTGGAAATTTACCAAGGAAGACTTAGTTACTTCACTTCGGCACCAACTAGCCAAAATACAGGAGTGGTTAGTGCCAAACATCTCCTAATTAATCTGCTGCTATTCCCAAATCTTCTAAAACCCTATAAGCTAAAACGTGACCTTTTCTTCCTCTTGGAATGGGAGATGAACTACTAGGCAACTGGGGAAATGGGGCTGCGCCATTTGGAAATTAGCAGAGGCACCAGGATTTTCACTCTAGTGTTGCAGAATGCATCATGGGACTAGTTTCACAGGCTACTGATTCTCATTCTAGATTAAACATAAGCCTTTGAATGCAAGTCTGTATTTTTACCCAAAAGAGGCTCAGAAAGCCAACGGAACTGATTTCCATGAGCAAAACTGAAGGTCTTACCTTGTGAATTCACAATAGAGCCATGTTACTGGCTAAAGCATTAGTATAAAATCTGAAAGGAAATGCCCCACAGTTCATTTCCAGTTACTTCAAATGCCCTTCTGAAGCAGTCAGAGCTCTCTGCATTCTGAGCTGGAGTCAAGGGTAAGAAAAATCTAGCCCGGAAATTTTGTCCTATGAACTAGGTTTACATCTGAACCATTCTGGCTAAGCTGTCTTCCTCTAAATTTCCGGGATAATCCCTCACATTCATATAACCAAGGGACGTTACATTGCTATGGGCTTTCGAGTGAAAATCTTATATATAAGTAGCCACCAGATACAAAAATTACTGTAATTAATGCAGAGACATTTCTTTTTTATTTTTTTTAATTTTATTTTAATGGTACATTTTAGCTGTACATAGTGATAGCATTCATCATAGGGGATTTGTACCTGTACATGACATATCTTGTTGCTTCTTTTTTTCCTGTTCCCCTCCCCTCACCCCCTTGCAGAGACATTTTCTATGTAAGATGTCAAGTTAAGTTGAAAACTCTACAGCTGATGTGAAAACAGAGTACCAGTGCACACATCAGGTCCTCTGGAACCTTCTGGAGGTTGCCTGTAAGCCCTCTACCATGAATCTTGGGCTTTTGTGAGCCCTGTCACACATTCGCAGGGAAATTCCCCATGAAAAAGTGCGTTTGCAGGAGTGCAGTGCACGCTTTTCAGTGGCCCTCTGTAGAGGGGTTCTTTCCTTTGTAAATCCTAAAGTGGTCAGTTCATACTGATTGGAAACAAAGCATCAGATTTACTCCTCAAATCAGAACAAACAACCTTCTCATTTTTTGCATTAGTTCATGACTGAATCAATTGAAATGGAAACCTTTGAATGAAACAGGGCAAGTATGTTAGCCTGGAGCAAATTTGTGTGGCTCAAGTCGCAAAACACTGAAAACAGGTCATTTACAGTGCGAACACTGACATCCCTTTCAAAGTACAAGGTTTTGTTTCACCTATGGTGTTTAAAACTATTTCTTGAGTAAAGAGAAAAAAATTCATCCCAATTTTTTTTTTCTATATGGCCAAAAATAAAAGTTCTTTTCTCAGGCTAGCACATTTTTCTCAACAATTCTTCAAATACAAGGATACATTTAGGAACCTCTGAGGGTGTTGATCAGGCCTACCCCACACCCCATTCAGGAGAGCTGATTTTAAAAGACATTCACATGCTTTGTGTTCATTTATTATATGAAGGTTGATTTTTCCTTTTTTAAAATATATATTTTGTTTTGTAAAGCTACATGCTGTTTTTTTCCAGAAAAGGCTGAGCTCATACAGAATGGTTTGCAAAGAGCAGAAACCTACCTCACCTAACCCAAGCATATTTTTACATCTGAAACACACACCTCCTAAGCCCATGTGTTTCTCTGCACCTTTTTGTGCTAATTGCCACAGACTTTACCATCAAGACTGTAAACCTGGGATGTTCGGTGTAGTGAAACCAAACCAGGAGCATTCTCATGTGAACCCTGACGGGAGGGAATTGGAAACGGAGATCAGTGTTCTCTTAGTATTTCGCTCCTTAAAATGGTGGCGTCTATTAAATTCTTCTCGAGGGATGACCTATTTGTATATAGAGGAGGAGAAATATTCTAGCAAAATGCTCATGACTTATGAGCAATACTGAATTCTGAGTGAGCTTACCCTACGCATGGAGATGAGGAGAGAGTTTGCCTTCTCATGCCTGCTTGCCAAGGTGAAAATTCACCCCTGAAGTTACTCATTTGCAAATGCCTTTGAAGTCATTAGATAATACATTTGGCTTCAAAGGCACCAAGAGGCCAAATTTCACATTGGAGCCATGTGTACCCAACAGCGGAATTTGGCTCCCAACCTATAACCAAACTGATAATGCATATCGGTTATAAAAAGTGAATTTTCACCTTGACTCTTTTTCCTCTAAGACTATAGGGAACAGAATGCTAATGTGTTCTGGCCGCCCTCCAATTCTGCCATTACAGATTCACCTTCTTAACCCATAATATATATAATTCCTTCTTCCTCGTGCTTGCCTTATTGAGGCCGTGCACACGTGTGACCACTCACCGGCATGTTCACTGGGAGAGCGAGAGTAATGAGACTTGGTGCTGCAGCTGATTAGCTCAGAAATCCTAAGACCATTCCGAGAGCACAATGTTACAGCTCTCTGATTCACGATAGAGACACACAACTGATTTCTGATCTGTAGGAGCATTCAGAAACCAGATAGGCCTGGCCCGAATAAAGAACACCACAAATCTTTATTGAATGAACTGGTGGAAGGTACCTGATTATTATACCTTATAGCTACCTCCGGGATTTCCTATCTTAAGTCTAGGACCTACCCCGTGCCTTCCCCTGACTTGTCCCAGTACTTTGTCTCTCGGGATAAAGGAAGATTACCTGCAAACATAGTCTGCATGGCATATACACTGAAGAACAAACAGCTTTCTTAACACCCAAATAATAAAGAGCAAACCACTGTTTCCCAAATTTGGTGAATTATAAGACTCATTTGAGAAGCTTCAAAAAGTACAGATTCCAAGGCCTCATGTCTCAGTTAGATCTGGGAAGGGTAGGTGAAGAGGAAACTGCAGTTTTGACAAGCAATCAAAGTGATTTGGGGCACATTTAAGAATACTACTTTAAAATAGAAGCATAAAAGAAATAAATAAAATAGAAGCATAAAGGGGCTCGTTAGGAAAGGGAAAAGCAGGGGCAGGGGAGAGACAGGGCAGTAAGGAGGGCAGTTATGATCAAAGAACATTATATACATGTATGGAAATGCCACAATGAAACCCATTATTTTGTGCAATTCTCATGCACTAATAATTAAAAATAGAAGAGCTAAGATATGGAGAAGAGAAGATAAAGTAAGTCTCAATAAGCTGACATCCTGGCCTCTGACCAGGAGTTCCAAAGAAGTCTCAAACTGACTGAAAGCTCACGATGTTCAGGTTATTATTTGTGCAATCTTCCAGTTCCTTGGGACTGGGAAGAAACCTTTATGCTTTTGGTTTTGCCCTGCCTCCCTCCACTGCTCCAAACCACATACTGGGTGGAATATTTGTCCTTGGGAAAAATAAACAGCTATAGCAGGGGAAAGGGGGGGAAAAAGGAGAAACCACTGCCATCCACTTTAAACCTTCAGTTTTAAAATGGATTGTGAGGATTAGCCTTGCAACTCCCCTGAAGGCGTACATCTGCAACCGTGGAAACTATTTGAAGCTTAGAGGTCTAGGTCAAGTTTAATACCCAAGTCACCAAGGACACACAAAGGTCTTCGACTCCCACTGTTGTTGTTGTGTGCAACGCTTAGTCTGGGAATCGGTGAATGCTATTGGAACCAAGTCTCAAACTTGCTGTACCTCCAGATGCTTTATAAAGAATTGCATCAGGATTTACTGCATACTTGAAAATTGCTAAGAGAGTAGATTTTATGTGTTCTCACCACAAAAAATGCTAAGTATGTGAGGTAATGCTTATGTTAATTAGCTTGATTTAACCACTCCACAATGTGTGTATGTATATATATATCATCTTGTATGCTATATATATAGACAATATTTCTTGATTTTTAAATTTTTTTGGAAAAAGAACAATGTGTTACATGAAAAG
Source organism: Hystrix cristata (assembly GCA_004026905.1). Taxonomy (NCBI): domain Eukaryota; kingdom Metazoa; phylum Chordata; class Mammalia; order Rodentia; family Hystricidae; genus Hystrix; species Hystrix cristata. The sequence goes on from PVJO010000034.1 coordinate 266,877, forward strand.
TAATGTTATTTGAATTTGAAGTAATGGTATTCAATTTACGTTGGGCAAAATTTCAGAAAAACAGTGATTGGAGCTGGAATTAAAGGAAGATTTTTCTGTGGGAAATCTTTGCCTCTAATGCAAGCAATAGACAGACATGTAATAAATATATGTGTGCATACCACAAATACATGTGAGCATATGTTAATAATAACTGGCATAGCATGGAACCGTATAGGCACGTTGTAGAAAATTGTCTTCCGTTTTCTTATTTTTCTGTTACTGCTCTTGTTTTTCAGGTGGTACCACTGTGCTGACCACAGAAAAGCCAACGGTAATAGACAGCACAATACAATCAGGTATCAATTAAAATATAAAATGTAGTAGATATCATATGGCACTCTCACCCCACCCCCAAAACTAGCGCATTGTTGTGTTTTGGATTTCGGTTTCCCCGAAAGTCCTAGAAGGAGAGATGCCACACAGCAGCATCTGGTCTCAAAGCATGAGCCATAAATACTCTTTCCTCTTGTCCACATGTATATGCGGCAGGCAGCGAGAGCTCCTTCCCCATCAGTAATTGCCAAATGGTGACAATCCCAGCTCTCCACCGAAGGAGCTGAGTAACATACTTTGTTTAAACGAAGCACATCTAGGACTCGGACTGTGTTTGCAAACTTATAGGGGAAGGAAATCTCACAAGCGGCAGCCTGACTATTTATTTTCATCACAATTCTGCAAAACCGAGACACGCAAAGTTTGTCAGTTCTGCCTGCCACGGAGTTGGCAGTTTTACAACAGCGTCTGCCGTGGGCGTGCCACGAAATGGGGTTCAGGAAAGCTCGGTTTATGACTGGGGAGAGCAGCACCCTTGGGACAGTCCCCTCACCCTTTCATTCACAGAGAAGCACAAGGACTTTGAAAGCCCTCCCGTGCTGTTATCAGAGGCGGAGGGTTCAGCAGTGGCCTTCCTTGCAGTCTCCTTTGTTTTTTGTTAGTGTTCTGTGACATTTTTCCCCACAGGCACACACGAAGGGAAACAGTCAGTGTAAGCAATCAGAGCCTTTAAAGACTTTAAAGTTAATCATTAGAGTAAGGTGACCAGGTCAGCACCCCAGCTTCTTCCACTTCCTTTATTGAGGCTCACTCAGCCTTGGTCTCCTCGGTCATTTATTAATGGGGCGTGTGGTGTGTATCAGTGTTTCCTTAGCAGTGTGACACTGTGCGGCTAGGCACAAAGTAGAAAGGGCTGCTCTAATTAGTATGCTTCCTTAAAGGACGCTGTCAGCGCTGGCCTGATTCAACTACAAAACAAACTTCTCTTTCTGTTGAACTTAACCCCAAGTTTCCCTGGAGTCGACAAAATTCCTGCTGCCACACGTCTCAGACACACCCAGACCCCAGAAAGTGAATCAGAACGATAATCACTTAACTCTCCAGAACACTGTGGTTCTACATGGTTCTATTCAAGTTCTAAAATGTGCCTTGGGGAGTGCTGCAACCACCCCGGATGACTGCAGCCACGGCTGTCACCCGCCTCCTACCTCTCCCAAGGCATCTCAGGCCTCTGGCTGGCTAGCAAGTTCCGGGTGGCTCTCTGGTGACCCTCTAGGGTCGGAAGACAGGTGAGGAGAACTGAAGTTCTGAGGATAGCACACGTGTTTTAACTGTTGCTTTAGTTTCTTCACTTGCCAGAGAGGTAATTAAGCCACCATGAAGTTGCCAGCTTATTTGCTTCATATCCTTGCTTATTAAGAGAGTTAGGGATTATTAGGGTGCAAGTTTCAGCTGTGGAGAGAATGGAGCATTCCGCCAGATTCCTAAACTAGAAATCCTCCCTGAATGTCGAAGGACTATACATGTATTAGCAGAGCAGGAACAACTTTCCTACCACATTCAGGGAGGATTTCTGTGCACGACCTCCATGTCATTCGTATGATGACTCACAGGGGAGCTCTACTGCCAGCCTGTCCTCTCTCAGGGTCTACCACGGTCAGAGGACAAGTGTGCAAAGCACAAACCTGTAAGACCCGTTGCTACTGCTCCCTGAGCAAAATCAGGTCAAACCACACAGCTGGCTGACAGGAGTGGTCCGGTCCAGTTTGAATTTCATGGGCAGCCCATGGCTCTTCATGAATGAACTTGGGTTCCTGGCTTTCCCTTGTCTGAGTTACAATTCTGGTCTCCAAGTCTCCACTGGTAATGGACCGTGTGGCTTCTCTGGAGGACTTCTGTTCATTGTAACCTTTCTGACCAAGCCAACATTCAGGCTTTACAAGGACCTGAGACTGCTTTGAGTCGGTGGTCCGTCTTTTGCTGCGTAAGTCCAGGGTGTTTCCTCCTAGGGGCGAGTTCGCCTGACACTTTGATCCACACTGTCCCAGGAGCATATTGGGGGATCTTCACAAGCAGCAGCAAATCTGACCCCTACATGTTCAACATAATTCCATTTTGCTGAAGCTGTTGTAGACTCAAACAGTCTTAAAATTTCATTTTGAAGATTTTTATTAATATAATAAATTCATTGGCTATGTAGTATTTGTACTATAATAAGACACTAGAAAGCCAGAAATTGGTGAGAACCCTCGATTCTTAATCCAGATCTCTCCGGTGGGCTTTTTCCCTCCCAGAGCCTTTACACATCCCTGCAACAGCTCCCTGTGTGTTTGTAACCCATGACTGTGTGGGCCTCAGCAATCCCACGTGTTTGAACAGAAACACCAATCTGTGAGTCAGCAGTGAATATACGCGATAGAACTTTGAATACCCAATTTAAACATTCAGTCCTTGTACTTATATGGACTAATGATTCAACTGCGGGCAAGATGGCTTCAACAAGTACAGTTGGTGCTTGCTCACAGGGGCTATAAATTTGTTTAAAGTTCAGAATATTGTTTTCTGCTATTTTTAAGAGTCAAGAAGGGATTTGCCCAGATTATTCCCATTGAATTTAATGAGAATTGTGTGCAGCTACAGGGCCTGAGTAATATTTTGAAAACTCAAAGGTCAGTAGTCCTATGTTAACTTCCTTTGTCCATTTGCCTTTTTCTCTTTCTTTTTCTTCCCTTTTCTCCTCACCTTCTTCCTTTCTCACTTCCTCCCTTTCTGGTTTTCCTTTTTTCCTTTCTATAAATGCTTATAAGTAGTTTGTGTTGATTGCCCTTCTATCCAAGCTTGAATTGTCAATGTTGAGCTTCCTCACAAAATGCATTGATTTCATAGCATTTCTGGGGTTGGGGATTTAGCTCAAGTGGTAGAGTGCTAGCCTAGAAAGCGCAAGGCCCTGAATTCGATCCCCAGCACCCAAATTTTTTTTTCTTTTAAATAAACAAGATGGTTGTAAGTTGTGTGTGAGACAAGAAGATAAAACAAGAGTAAAATACAAAACTTAGAGCCACTTCCCTGTTTAATTCATAGTATTGGAAGGGCTATTGGAAGATAAAGATGGAATTCCCTGTAGAAGGAAAAATGCCAGAAACGTCTAAGCAAAGCTATTCCATTTCCTGATTATTATAAAAATATCCAAGTATATATACTTTATGATATCATCAAAATATTAATGGTGAAAATAATGGATGGTGTGGTTTTCTAGACTGCAGAATAAATTTAATATATTAACAAAGCAGATAGAACCAGAAACGTGTGCTGTAATGGCTTTCTGCCCTCCTGTGTATGTGTGTCTTGTGAAGTACATTTCAGGAGAAAAATCAAAACCATGTACACATTAACATTTTCCAATATTAACATTTCTAACATAAGATTATGCAACAGGACATTCCAGAACTGTGGACATTGACATCCAAGATTGCTCAACCGTTCAGGCACTGTTCATTTGACCTTGTTTCATCTGCATGGTTCAGTCTTGCTCACCAAAGTGTGGAGAATTCTAGAGAGTTTCTCGGGCCTTACAAAGACTCTTTTCGTGTTTATGAAAGACTAGACATGAAATATGCCTCTTTGATGATACTCCAGCTGTGAAATGCAGCTTTTTTGCACTAACTGAATATGTGCACATTAACCACATCTCCTGGCCTGTTTCCCTGTCCCAAACTGGCTCTGTCCCTCCTCTGGGAGGTCACTTTATTCAGCTTAGTTGTGACTATACACATGGTGGGTTCCACAACTTGCCACTGGCGCTTGAGCTTGAAACCAAAAATTTGAGGTAAATCCTCCTTGTCTATTCAATAAATCTCTCCTTTAAAATTCCTCCTGCCATTGTTAAACTGGGGGAAGGTGGTGGAGACCAGGCAGAGGGAAAAATAAAGTATTTCGTGTTAAACACTTGGGCAGGTGAAAGAAAAGCTCAAAAGAGATCTGGTCTCAGCCTGACCCTAAGGCAGCACATAATACCAGACTTTCCTTACGGTGCGTGCCTCCAAAGCCTTACCTTTAGTTGGCTGGACGCCCTCCCAGCGTTCCCTGTTTCAATGCTGCCATCTTGTGGATTGTCTACACGGCATGAGACGTGAAGGGGCCTCCTTCCTTGGCGAAAGCTGCTGCTTTTGTGTGCTTCCCATTTGAGGGGAGGAGTGGGTCGTGCAGAAGCGTGAGAATTTTACCTTTAGAGTTATCTTCATTATCTTATTACTTTTACCAAAACAAGTTTTCAGATATCAGTGATTTCATTTTTTAGCCATACTTGAAAAGTCGAGCTCCTTTCAAAAATGAGGTTAAATTTAGAAAATTAGGGCGATGAGGTTTAAGAAACACCACAGCCAGATAGCACCATGTGGGACTCACAGGTTAAATTATTTCTGAGCATCCACTCATGCTTTCCTTCCAGCTTCCAATGGAAGCATTCTGAAGATTAAAAAATGTAAATGGATGGCCATTTAAATGTTCTCTGGCTCTATATGACCTTGCATTGAGGTTTTAAGTGGAGCGAACAATTTATATGCAAATTTAGAAATTCACTAAAAAAGCAAAAGCGTATTCTTCAATTAGTTGGCCTGATGGAAAAATTCAGAAGAAAAAAAATACAATCTTAAGAAAATGCTTCAGAGACTTCTGACATCGAGGACCCGAAACATCAGTGGTTGTAGCAGAATAGACAGCCTGCAGGGCAAGGCATCCTGCCAAGTCACAGCTCCAGACTTTTGAGGGCCATGGGTCAATCTCTAATAAGATTCTTTTCATTGATGGATATCAGTTTCTATGATTCATCCTCAAGAACAGAGTGTCTTTCATATTAAATATCGTGGAAGTAGGGAAAACGCTGCAGATGCAATATACGTGCCTTGGAAAGTAGCCTTCCTGGAAATTTATGTAAACCCAATTTGACAGGCAGTCCATAATCTTTTTAAAGCTGGATAAAATAAAACATAATAATACTAAATGTGATTTTGCAAATATTTTGACATCTCCATACATCAGTTGGTTTCTTGGTAATCCTGGATTTTGTGGCTTTCCCAGAATTTTTGAAGCAGACATGAAGTTATAAAAATCGTTCTGTTCATGAATGTATTAAAGGCCTCTTTGACCTTGAGTGATTAAATTTGTCTTTCTCTGCTTGTCTCTATTTTCCCTTCCCGCCCACTGAAGAGTTTCCAACATATGGTTTTAACTGTGAGTTTGGCTGGGGCTCTCACAAGACATTCTGTCACTGGGAACACGACAG